>PVIH01000954.1:263023-276923 GCA_004025045.1 Sigmodon hispidus
ACACACACACACACATGCCTCCTTCACACACACACACACACACACATGCCCACCTTCACACACACACCTGTCCATCTTCACACACACATACACACACGCCTACCTTCACACACACACACATATGCCCACCTTCACACAAACACATCATAAAAATAGAAATTTAAAAAAAATTAAAAGGCCACCTTGGAAATAGTAGATATCCCAGTAAAAGAGACTAGGCAAGTATGAGGGAAGAAAATAAAAAGGAAATAATTTAGGAAAATGCTTCAGAATTGAAAACTGTGAATTTCCATATAATAGAACTATCTCGATGCAAATGGATGTGAAATTTCAGGACGCTGGGAACACAAGCAGATCACATAAGCATTCAGACCAAAAATACAAAGGACAGACATCTGAATGACATCACTCTTTTCAGACATCATATTGGAAGTTAGAACAATAAAATAATAATACCTTTGGCATTCTGAATGGAAATGATCTACACCCTAGAGTTCTGCACTCACAGTAAGCACCACGAAAGAAGGTCAGAATAAGGACACTTTCAGACATGGAAAACTTAACAGTCCATACCCACTCTATCTCAACAAACTGCTGTAGGAAGTAAGTACTTCACCTAAATGCAAGATGTACTCAGTGAAGGCAGGATATGAGAAAGAGAAATGCAGTAAAGAAGAAAGGCCAAAGGTAACCCCAGGGTGATGTCTGTGAAAAAGCAATAGCAAGAATCCAAATAGAAAAGATTAAAAAGCTTCATGAGCAAGCAATTGCTCTAGGCATGAAATTGGACAGAAGATCTGGACAAGTATTAACAAGTTTAACATTACTTTGATATATGAACATAAAAATAACAAAAGACCCACCCCAAATTATTAATTGGTTATGAAGATTTAAATAGTGAACACTGACTTGGCCAAAATTATATTAGATTGCAATAAAGACATGAGGCTAAAGCATGTGTGGCAGGGAGAACTATGGGGTGGGGGGGGAGAAACGAAGCAGAGTGGAATTCTCTGTTTTTCATGGTACGAAGTCAATAGATTTGCTTTAACAAAACAAGGAATGGAAACATACATTTAATGGAGGAAGTGGTTAATCTCTTCTGCCTCCGGAGAAAGGAAAGGGAAAGAGAGAGAACTGACCATGTCAATGGCAAACCAGGGAAAATAGTTTGATTAATAAAACATAGTATGTATAACTTTGATTAAAAATGCAAACAAAGATGATCAGATAATATATATGCATCTTCCTGCCATTCTACTTATAAGTCTGTTTATAGTGAGATGTAACAGTGAGACCAGGGATGTGAGTAGACCCATTTTTCCTGTGCCCACAGCTTTGGTACCACAGGGATCTCATGAAGACATTTTGAATGGTGATACAACACTGGATTTCTTCTTACTTCTTGTCTCTGGGACCTAATGCCTGCTTGAGATAGAGCCCATTCCATAGGCCAGGAATTTCTGCCTCCAGACAGGAGTTATTCTATATTGACATCCAGTATTTTTCAACTTCCAAAGAAGGAATAAAAATAAACAAGATCAATAAGAGTTTCACAGATGCCAAAAGTCCTATGGGATTGATGTAAGACTGATGTCACGGGGTGACTGTGGAAGGCTCTCTGGAGTTATCTATCATCTGTGTTGATGTCTTGTATTCTGCTTCCTTGAAACTGATTGCTATTCATATGATTGCTGCCTTACATTAAATCATGTTGGGGTTGACGTATTGTAATGTTTTCCTTGCTTCCATGTAGTTGGGCACATCAAAACATAGCTGAAGGAGCCGATGTTTTCGACACTTAGCACAGAGGCATTATATAATAGGAGAAGTATGTGTCTGCTGTCTAACTGATAGTGTCCTCTAGTAAGGAGAGAGGTTCCAACGGTCATCAAGAACGTCAAAATGCAAGCACCAAATGGATAAATAATGGAGTACAGGTTGCTTGATTTTTCTTGGCTCTGTCTTTCACTTCAGTTTCTACCAGTCACATGACCAGCTACTAGGGAGGCTACCAGGAACCACAGACTGGCAAGGCAGAAGAGAACAAAATGAGAGGGAGTCAGGAATTGAAGCAGTAGTCAGTTATTTGGCAGAACAAATAGACTGTGATAGTATCATTCCAAGCTCTAACAGCTTGTGCCAAAAACTACAGGATGCCAAGTGGCATAAAAGCCATAGACTTCTCAAGGGCCCCATCCAAGAACACTCATAAAGCACTCCAAAACACGGCTGCTCTTGTTATCACCTAAAAACACGTTCAGTGGCCCTCCCCTCACCCTGTGCTTGCTCTCTTCAGGCTTCAATCCAACTTGTAAAGCCTTGGCAAAGTGCTAGTGTGTGGGGTATTGACTTAAAATGGCCCAGTCTCTCCATAAGCCACCCCCAGAAGATGGCATTTTATCGAAAACAACGTGAACATCTAAAACTTAATCTTGAATAGACTCTGTTGATGTGATAAATGGCTTTCTTCAGGGAACAGGCATGTTGATAAGGCTACAGCTGTGTTGTGAGATGCTGTGCAATCAAGTTAATACAAATCACTCTATTGTGTTTTAAGAAGGAAACCATATCTTATGAGGAAGAGTGTAAATGTGATAGTTCAGCTCCCCAGAGAAGCAGATTCTGAGATGGGAGATTGGTATAGGAGAGATTTATTGTGAAGTAAGTGAAACAAGAAGGGGAAAGCAATGTTTGGTGGGAGTCGTTAGACTAGAAATAAATATCTGACACTGAAGGGAAAGGAGAGAGGGAAAAAATGGGACATAGGGGCCTCTTCCCAATCAAGAACAAAGATCGTCCAACGGAGAAGTCCTATGTTAGCCAGATATAACCACAGCCGAGGATCTCCACCAAGCTTAGCCATTGTCTGGGGACTTCAGCAAGGTAAATTCAACTAGCAAATTAATTTGATGGCTAAGGGTGGGATGTGAGATCACTGCAGATAGATGCTGTCTTCTAAATGGCCCCTCATGCAGATGAGCATCAGAAAACTGAACATCATGACCATCACAATTATGATGACCATAAGATAATAAAATGCAGAGGTTCTCTGAACCCATGCCTTAAGCCAAGACGTAATAGATGCAGAGTGAGAATTACAGGACACTCTCTAGCTGGAGGACAATCTGCCAGGCTGATGGAATCTCAATGGTTCAGTTTCCTATCCAGCTTCACAATATAAGCTCATAACTCATATTCATCACGATAAATGTTGATGTTCCAACATGTATCAAGTACTACCCCGGCCTCTATTTACAAAGAGTTCCTGGTAAAAAGAAGTAGGTTATTAAAACTGCACAATAATGACTGATGGAAATACATAATTACTGCAGGAGCCTGGGGCAAGAAAGGGCAAAAATATGAAGTGACTGAGACATTTGTTTCTGCCTCGAATAGGAGCCTGCCAATCTACTTCAAACAACACCAACTCTAATGTTTATACAATCGAGCTTTCCAGATGGATTGAGATAGCCAAACAATTGATGCGTAGTGACTATCCTTGGAGCAGAGAGTTCTCTGTTGGAGAAGTCAATGTCTCTGTTGCTAACTTTAGACTACACTGGGCTATAACAAACCCATTTTAAGAAAATGAAACACCCAGCCCACTCCAGCCAATCTGTATCTCTACTCCAAGTGAAGAAAGCTAGACAGATTTCAGTTTTGAAAATAGAAGCTCAGATTCACAGACAAGCTTGCCAATTTAGACTTTTGGTATACCACTTTTCCCATGGGTTTTCTTTGGGTCCTATACACCCAAAGTCCAGCCATTTAAATGCTGGCCAAAGAAGTCTAATGTTCAACCAGCCTTTGATATGTAGTGCTCTGGAATGAGAAACTGTGGCAGGCTTTGGGGGATGAGATCATGTATAAGACATGGTTCTCTGTGTTTAAAAGATAGTAGTGGGTTTTGACAATTCCACTACCCTCTTGTCAATGTTTTCTACATTCTACAACTATCTATGGGCACTTGTGAGAGCTCTAATCATTAGGATTCATAGTATTCAAACCAGATTCTTCCATACACCTGATCACAACCCTGAGCACTACCAGGTCCAGACTACGCATGTGTTCAGTCTATAGCATGGCTTTTGCCCCCACTATCCTTATGCAGCAATCCTGCCTAAAGCTATTTACCCACTTAAGCTAATGTATAATGGAAGTTTCATTATCCTCACAGGCCTAGACCAGTATCATAACCAGTGCACATACAATCTATATTACTATGCAGCTGTCTGCAGTGTCTCAAAGATTGGTGACCTTCCTTATGTCTTGAGATGTTTTTATAAAGATTGGAGAAATACACCCACCTTATATAAATACAAAACCAACTTGCATAGGCAAGTCAACCTTCAGCATACTGCATAAAAATGTATCAAGTGTGTCATATTTTATCCCAAAGCATTCCTCCATCACTGTTTAAAAGTGGATTAGCAGGAGCCCTTGCTTTAGTGAAGAGTCTTTATATTTTACCTACAAACCATTTCGCTGGTAAATGAGGCCCTAGCAAGAGTCACATGCTTTGTCAAAAGTGAGCTTTACATTCTTCTTCTAATTGTTGATTCCTGAAAATTCAGGTAAAATTAGTTTGCTTTTATAGTGAAGTCACTGCCATAAATTTTCCAGGATTAAGGCCATCTCAGTGAGCCAGCAAGCTCATAGGAGTCCCCCAGGGTGCCCTTTCTCTGAGGAAGAGAGAGGGAATGATGCCTTTTCTTTTTTTCCAAGTATAATTCTTAATTTATTATTAAGCATTCTCTTGAATGCTGACAATTTTTACAGAATATGCATCAAAAATATAGATCTGGGAAAGGAATTATTCTGTGTATTGTGAACAAATCACAGCATCTTTGAAATCAGAGTAGTTAAGGTATAGTAAGTGAAGTTGGACAAACAGGCTCCCTTCCAAAACAGTGCTCTAGCCAACCCAACCACCACCTTCCACATCCTTTCCCAGAGGCTTTTCCAGAGCTTCCTCCATGAATTTTGGCTCTATAAAGCTATTTCCAGACAGGGACACAACAGGGCTTGTGGCTAAAGATGAACTGATCAGATCAGTTCCCTGGTGGGGTTCCTTTATGCCTGGGTAACTATGGCATAAGTGGACCTGGTTGGTTTTTTTACAGATGGCAAAAACCAGAAGTATGGGCTGGAAGAGATTAAGTCTACTGAGGAATTATATTTCTGTGGTTTATTTCCATGCAGGGCTGGGCACACAGATACACAATACAATAGCCACTGTGGCATAGTTATCAATGATAAAAAGGGACTCCTAGGCAGACCTTTTTGAGAAAAACTTCACTAGGGAGAATGGTGGTGAGAAATACATTGGATTGTTCTGGGTCATGAGAAATATTTTAAACCACATCTATCATTTTTTTTTAGATAAACTATTTTCAAAATGTGTTAAATCTTTGAACATTAGTACCTAGTAGGGTGTTCTTATCAGGATAGATGCCCACACAACCCTTGAAAATCCTGATTTGTTCATTTTTCAGCAGTTAGCCTCCACAGGAACACTGCCTGGAAAAGGAAGTCATCAAATCATGCTCTGGCTCCTTCTGATTCAGACTACTATGTTAAATCTGTAAGCCATAGGGAAAAAGAGCAGGTTTGCCTTACCATGATTGATTCCTTTGCATAAACCCCAGTGCAGGGGACAAGTCACTCATTTATATTCAGCTCAGTGCGGACCAGTCCTCTATAGATCACACACCATAGGTCCAAAGCTTACATCAAAACAAGGAAAATGACTTGAATTTTTAGAATTCCCCAATAATCTCATCGTATTACTTCTTTTTCCTCCCAGTTTTTGGCTCTTCTTTGTTTGTTTATTAGTTTTAGCCAGGATAAGATAGAACATTGGACTTAGGGTTAGAAAGAACCAAGTTCAAGTTGGGGTTAGAGCTCAGTGGTAAAATCATTGCTTGGCTACAAGGTCCAGGCTTTAGTTGCCAGGGTTTGCTGGGCACAGAAGCACACACCTATAATTCTAGTATTTGGGAGGCTGAAGTAGGAAGATTAAGAGTTCAAAACCAGCCTTGGCTACCTAGAGAGTTCAAGTGCAGTCTGAGCTATATGATACTCTGGGAGAAAAAAAGAGAAAGGGATTTTACAGGGAATAGAACATAATGAAATAAAAGAGGAGAGAGGGGGAGGGAGGGAAAGAGAGAGAAGGAGAAAGGACAGACCTAGTTCAAAATCACACTTTCCTCTGCGTTGTAGCTTTTGGTCTCTAGCAAGTGTTCTCTGCCTGTTAACACAGATGTTGCAGAGGAGTGGTAACTTCATGATTCCTGGAGAGACGCAGAGGACCAAAACCATATGAAAGTTTCTAGCCCAGAGGCCCTTAATAAAATGCACCAGTCTTCACTCCCTTGACTCACACTGCCTCCGTAATGAGACGCACACTGAGGGGCTGGCTCACTTAAGGGCCTTGCGTACATGAAGCTGGAATACCTGATGTAGAAACAGCAGTAAGCTGCTAGGCCATCTAAGTAGGTCTATGATTAAACAAAATCCACCCAACTTGACTGAAAATTGGCTGGCCATATATGCCAGCAGAGATTATATTTCTTTCCATTCTTCTTTCTTCTCATATTTAATGGCCTGACATTATGCCCATAACTAACTTTGTCAAAATACTTTTCTTTAGTCTTCCAAATGTTGTCTACCGAATGCTACCATTTCTCTCTCCTGTATCCCGTTCCTGTCTCTCCTGCCTCTAATTACCTGATAAAATATTGCTGCCCACAAATAATTGGTTTTACAATGATATTTAAAAAAAATCAGATAAGTTGCTTGCATCATTCTAAGACACCTCAAAACTCCTTACCCCGTGATGAATTGTGAGCAAAGTTCTCAGGCTGCATTTTCGACAGCTTCCCCATTTGGCTCTGTCTCCCTTCTAAGCCCATGCCTTGATAGGAGCTAGTGTGACCTCAGTCCTCCTCAGCTTTCTGTTTCACTCATGTGTTCAGTCCTGTTTGGGATTATCCTCTGCTCCTTTCCATATTTAATTTTTATTCATTTTTCAATGGTCATCCCAAGTCTTCTCTATTGCCTGCTTTCCATCAGTAGGCAACTCCTATGAGATTTAGACTCAGAGGGGATTCTGTTACATATTAGTTATGAAGCAGACAGCTCACTGCACTCAGTGTACGTCTGTAAAGTGGGAAGGACAGTCCACCATGTTTCGGGGAGAATGAATTCAATGGGATGAAATGTAGAGCTCAGTAGTTTGCAAATAGTAATCATTCACCAGATGGTGGCCAGTATTACAATTCTCTCATCATTATCTATTCATCTGCAATCCATTTCCAGTGGTAGTGCTTCATCACCAGCCAGGGGCAGTGCTCCATGATTAAACCATATTATATTTTGCTTGTGACCAACTACTGAGATTGTATAGCAACTTCTATGGTGTAAGAATTTAAGACTGGGGAGACTGAAGTCATGTGAGAACCTACAAAATAAAATGTAAACACATATTGGTTTATTCAAGTAAGTCACCGCAGATAAAACACTACATACACTAAGAGACTCTAGTAATATTTTATGCATATCATTTAAATGGAAATTGATTCCCATTTACTGTCTCTTATGCATTAGAAAGTCTGCTGGATCATCTATTCCCAGTCAGAATTTAAAAGATGCCTGGTTTTTTGTGTCGTTTTTGTTTTTTCTGTTTTCTTTATAATAGCCAGTGCCTCCGGCATCCTGTCTGTATGGCTGGCTCCTCTATCCAAACATCTTCTGTACTTCAATGTGCCGGCTCAGCTACAGCCCTTTCTTCCCAGGAACCCTTGAAGGAAGTGACTTGTGCTAGCCTGTTACCCACAGGTGACCAATGATCACTGCCTTGCCTCTGTTTTTCTCTGTTTCTCCAAACTAAAATCCCCCATGGGCCTGTGTGAAGTGTGCAGCCTGTCCTCACTGAAAAGTTCTGCCCTATCCTTGACACTACATCCTGCCTCCCAAGGAGAGGACATCAGTCACACAGGCCAGGTCCTCCCTGAAGCTGCAAAGGTACCCTGCAGCGGGCCGCTTACTTTCTTAAACCATCTCCATCTCTTCCCCTCTTTCCGGCCTGTATCTTGGTTGACTCCTTGTCCTTGTCACATTTCTCCTCCCATTTTATCTCTCAGGAATACTTTGGCTTTGGGCCCTAAGCTTTGCAGTGATGGGCAGCTGGACTGTGTCAGGCATTCTCTGAATGCCTCTAGCCTCCTACTCAGTGATAGACTGCAGACTCCAGGAAGGAAAGGAGGGCATCTGTGGTCCTTTCGATCGAGGGAAGAGAGAGGACATAGACTTTGCACTGAGATGTCTTATCTCAACTTTCTAAATGTGAGCACATTTCACAATGGCATTTTTTTTTTTTTGGTCAAAGAACCTGAGTTAGGCTTCATCTGTAATGCTTCTAGTCACATGATATGACTCTTGCATGAGAATTTGGAGTCCTAACCTTGTCATACAATTATAATTTGTTTCTTATTATATTTGAACAGACTAGGTATGCTTACTTACTTGCATGTTTAAATTGCTTTTCTAAATATTACATTTCCTTCCTCTCACCCACACATACATACAACTACAAGCAAGCCTCAGTTTACCCTGCTAAGTTTATACCATTACTACTACCTACAACATCTACTGAAAGGTAAGCCTACAAAAGCAGTCCCAGAAAAAGAAAATAAATATACGTTTACATCTAATAGAATTTATCATTTGGAGTGGGAGGTGAATGAATGCTAATATGACATTCACCAATGTAGTTATATAGCAAAACACCAAAACCAACTTTACAAACTAGGACAGAAAGCTATTAAATGTACATACAAAATTTTTCACACACATACATATATATATAACCATTTTTTGACACTTTTATCCTCAGCATAAATGTTACAGTGTTGATAAGTGGTCCTTTCACATTCTATTTGTCAATAATACCTGCATAGGTTACAAAAGGGTTGAGAATGCTGCCAGTTTACACTTACTTGTCTATATAACCAAAGACTGTTCTGTCTTGTGGTAACTGAATTTAATGTTCTCCCATGGAAATGGAAATAATAAACCTGTGCTATGACAAATGAAAAAAAAAAAAAGACTAGGATTTTCCTTGGATTGGTTGGAATGAGAGATTAGGAAGAAAATATAGTATCAGGGAAAAAGAGAACTTGAGCCACTTAAATATAAGAGAGAATCATCACTAATGTTGATTTACTGACCCTGCTGTTCAGTCAGCAAAACTAACACTTTGTTTAAGTTAGTCAATGAATCAACAAGGTATTTTGGTGGGTGATGTTACTTGATCCCTGAGACCCACATGATGGAAGAAGAGAAATAAACCCCACAAGTGGTCCTCTGGCCTCCACATGTGTGAGCATCCACACAATCAATAAATACATACAAACAACAAAAAGATGCTCCAGGTGCCATGAGGCTCAACAAGACAGCTTCTGGGACAGTGTTGCCCATTGTCTTAGCCTATACAGTACTATGATGAGCATCTTTTATAGGAGTTCATGAGAATGTGTCTCTATTTCCTGCATCCTAAAAGGATCTATATGGACAGTGTGCTTGTATGCCTGGTGATAGGACAGAGAGGTTAGCATGTGATCTCTAAAGGGATATATGTAAATAGAAATGTCATTTGGTTATGTTTTCATGTCCCAGGATGGCTGTAGCAAATTACCATAGACTCAATGATTTGAACTAATGCAAATTTATTCTTGGAAAGTTCTAGAAATTGGATATCTGAAGTCAGTTTCACTAGGCAAAAGTCAAGGTGACATTAAGGCTGTCTTTTTTTCTAGAGGATTTAGAAAAATCCCAAACTTAGTGCATGTTGGGAGGCCTGTATATGATATACAAGGATGTGGGGGTCTGGACAAGTAAACCAGATTAGATGAGGCTAAACACACATAGAGAGTTTTAACAAAGTCTTTTGTAATATTCATTTGTGTGTTCTTTGACTTATCTTCCAGATTGTATTTTCTTGAAACCCAAAGGGATTGAAGTGACTTTTGCTTGGGGTATCAAAAGATAACTACCCTTTGACACAGTACTAATTCCACCTATTTTCTTCTCTGTATGACTTTCTTAATTTTAAATGATGTAGATACTAATCAATATTCCTTACATATTTTCACATGCAAAATTGTTTTCCAATATTCTATTTTATTAACTAATTATGGTGACTCTAATATGAATCAATAAAGGCTGGTCCAATAATAACATCTGGAAGCCTTTTAGTTTCTTAACAGTTTTTACCTTAGAGCCCTGTGAGGCATATTTGGCCTAGACAATCTCTCTTGCTCCTAACCCTGTTTGACTTTATTTAGCCCAGTCTACCCAACTAGGCTCACCTCTTGTGCACCCTCCACCCTTCCACCCCCACTTCAGCACACGCCAAATCAAAAGACTCACAGCTGCCCTGGGGCTGCTGTGTGTTTCCAACATCCCATGACTTTGCTCATGTGGCTCCTTCTGCCTCAAGGATCCTTCTCTTCTCTAAACTCCATGCTTCTCTTCCTTTCTCCTATCAGCCCTTGAAAAGTCAAAACTGAAAACATCATACTTGAAGAGAAACTCCCATTGACACACACACTCAGTATACTCTTTAGTATGTAGCTCCTTAAAGTGACTTCAAACAAATTCACAGGGAGAGTAAATATAAAATATACCGCAAGCCAAAAAAGACATGGTAAATGACCAAAGTCTAAGAAAGGTCCTCTGTCCAGATGAAAAGTCAGTGGCACTGCAATGTAAGAGTCAAATGGGAAATAAGGAATAAAAATCATAATAGATAACCAGGGTAGTATTTGTACAATTTGACAGATATTCCTTTCTAAGTTCAAATGTCCCAGCTGAATGCATTTACCTGGGATATAAGTACATTACAGGGCCCAGAAGATTATAATAATAATAATTATACATATGTAAATATATAGTAATATAATAATCCTCCTAATTACTACACTGACCCTTTAGTATTTAGTCAGAGCTTTGGCTAAGAAAATAGGCACTCAGGAGAGCCACTACATTCATCCTGGACATCAAGGGAATGGCATCCTTTATAACAAATTCATTTTTGCTCCCTCCAGGAGGACAACAGCTTTATGGACAATAGAGTGAAGCAGCGCTACCATTGGGCATATCAAGGTTGCCTAGAACTGGGCTGAGCAAGGAACACTTCAGCCCCCTCCACTGACTCATCTCCATTCCACCAGGAAACAAACTTTGTCACTTTGAAAAGAACTAACCAGCACAGAAAATGTTAGATACACTGCAAACCAATTAGCAATCATGGCAGGGACACCAGAAATTGCTGTTTTCCTGGTTCATTCTTAATTTCTCAGTGGAAGGTAGGATTAATTTTCAGTAATAAACATTTATCACATGTTGGCTATCTAAACCTAGATCCTAACAATGAAGTCCATTCAAAGGAGTTTAGGTTCTGAAAATAAGCAATCAGAAAAACCTGTCTTCGAGGAGAGGGATTGATGTGATGGTGGAGACATACCAAACTTTGGGACCAATGAAGCAGAGCTGCTGGAATTCATCCCAATTTTCTGACAAGTGTCAAAAACAGTTTCTCCAGGTTACTGCCTTGAGCTCTTCTTGCCTTGGATCCCCTCCATGATGGAATACAACCAATGAGCCAAATAATCTCTTTCTACCCATTATGATCTGACCACACATGCATGGCTCTTGGAAGGCTCTGGCCTTTCTTGCCTTTTTGTGAAACACCTGCCATACTTGAATAAACCCCTGAGACTGCTTAGACTGACCAAAATGGATTTTGTGTTGGCAGCTTTGAGCTCTGACCAATAAACACCCAATCTTATTAGAAACAAGAAACTCGGATTTCACCTTGTTGCTGAAGCAAACATAAACACTTTTTTTTTATAAAGTGATTCACTCTTACATGTCAATAAATAGATCCTGTTTCCTTACATCTCATTTTTTAGTCACATTTCTTATTACAATTTTCTTTCTTTTTTTAATGTTTTATTTTTATTTTATGTGAATTGGTGCTTTGCCTGCATGTATAACTGTGTAAGGGTGTCAGATCTTGCAATTATGGACAGTTGTTAGCTGCCATGTGGATGCAGGGAATCGAACTCAAGTCCTCTGGAAGAGCAGACGGTGCTCTTGACCACTGAGCCATCTCTCCAACCCCTCTTACTGCAATTTTCACATTACCTGATAAATATGTTCCAGGGCATAAATTTTATTTGGTGGTACCTTTATAGATGCTACATGAACCCATGAGTCTGCTCCATTTCTCTACACTCTTGGCTCACCTCATTCTGAGTAGTGTAGATTATCAGGGCAATTGAAAGGGGGGGCCCTGCTGGTGCAACACACAAAAACTGTTGTCCACACAGCTATTATCCATGAACACTGGTCTTACTGCTTCCATGCTAAAGATTTTTACAATAACCAGGAAATTATATCCCCTTTCCTCCAAAGAAGAATGAGCAACAGACTAAAGAAAAAGATTATAATAACTCTGTAAGAATTTCTAGGCCAGTATTGGCTAGAATTAAGGAAGAGAGAATTATTTTCCCTCTAGGTTGTTAAGTTGTATGCAGAGTTCTGACAGTTATGCATAGCTTCTCAAAAACTTACTTCAAATTAGCTATAGTGCCCCAAATTCACTGAGTGTTTTCCCAACACCATTTTGACTCAATTTAATTAGACCTTACATAAGAAGAACTATATTTACTAAGAGATGACATGTTTTAAAACACCAGCCATTGAGGAGATTAAGAACGTGAACTTTTTTTTTCTTTCATCAAACTCAAGGCCACCAATGCTCATTCCAAACTTTAAATCTTTGTAGATCAAAAGTCCTCCCAGTGAATAAAACATACCAAAGCCACAGAGAAACGTTAGTTTTGGCAAGTTGAGCAAAGAAAAATGGGAAGCAAACAAAACACAGAGAGGAAATTCTACCTTAACCCTCCACACAGAAATGTCACTTAAAAACAACAAGCAAATAGCCAACAGTGTCTTTCTAACATTGAGAAAATAATTAAAAAGAGCATACTCAAAACGAATGACCTCTGCAGGCTCTCTTCTCTCCAACACACGGTGTCTGAATTAGAAAGGTCTGTGAGATTTAGAGTTCCTGGAAATGAAGAGGAGGGCAAAAATCAGGCTAACTGCCCTTAGAGTAAGAACATCTAAATGTCTCCTTTTATATAAGAAACAACAGACTTCAGAGATCATTTTTATATTTGTTATAAGAGATGCTTTGGGAAATGTGGAGCTTGAAAATCACAGATGGCTGTAACCTTTTCTCCTGGTGTAAAGTCAGGGTTCAGTGTTGCTTTGTGGTCTACTCTGCTGTTGAGAAGCCTTCTTTTGAGATATCAAGAGAGAGACTGTGGACTCTGAACATTCTCTCTCTTAAACTAAAAGAAACACATCACTTTTTATGAATGTGGAGACTCCATTGGATCACACCCCATCCCTGAACTATAACAGTTTAATGTTGAAATGATACCACATTTGATACATCAACAGTTCAGAAGCTATTCTGCCACTTCCCCAACAGAAGCATCAGGGACACTCTGTGATGACTAATTTTGCTTGTCAACTTGACACCGCCAAACAGAGGGGACTCAACTGAAGCAGTGTCTCCATCAGATTGGCCTGTGGGAAGGTCTATGAGGTATTTTCTTCTTTTTTTTCCTTCTTTATTTTGTATTTATCAAAAAAAAACACAGTAAAAAGAATTTAAAATGTGGAAGAGTTAACAATAACTATACAGAACTATACAGAGGATAAGAATGATAAGCATGGCTTATCAAGGGTAGAAATACAAATAAGATTGCTACACCTATATTTTCTTTGTGTTCATCTTTCCCTCTGAATTTTTTTT
>PVIH01000955.1:0-64543 GCA_004025045.1 Sigmodon hispidus
TGATCCTGGGCTGCATCATACCAAAGTGCCTTCCACTCTAAGAATTTTCCCTGACTAGGCAGCATGGCTTTTGCTACATCTTGCCAATCTCTAGGGGTCATGGGGTCCCTTGCTAGTCTATCCAAGAGAGATAAAGTATAGTTGGCAGTGACCCCATATTTTCTGCTTGCCTCCGCCAATTCTTTTATTTGGGAGAATTTCACCTGCGCATGCACCCTTTGGCCTCCCCCCTCTCCTTCAAACACTGGGAATGCTGCTCTCATTTGCCGTCTCAACTCTGTTGAAAAAAGAGAAGTGGAAGGGCGTCGAGTTCCCTCGTAAGGAGGGGAAAGTGAAAACTCTGGCGGGGGTGCCATTAGTACGGCGGCTCGCAAAGAGCAGGGACCAGGAGCCCGGCCCTTGTCATGAATGGCAGAAGGCCGCGCGGTAGCCAAGCGGTCCCCCTGGCTCAGCGCATTATTTGGAGAAAATTCATCAGGATAATACCATTCTGCCTCGTACCTCGCTGCCTCCTCCTCCAAATCTGACTCATCTTCCGGGTCTAGGGGCTCAACCAGAGGCCCGAGCTTCCCCGACTCAGTGACTGCATCCTCAAAAACAACAGACTCATGGTCAGACAACATGAGCCTGGACAGATCCTGCCAGGGGTAAACTGGTCCTTCTGGGGGGACTAGGAGCCTTCCTTCTCTCCTTTCACCCCTTGTCCTTTTCTCACCTCTCTCAGGTGGTCCTTTTTCCTTATAGTTAGGTACCTTTCTCCGCGCGCCTGTTCTCTCATTGCGCTCAGTTTCTGACATACTGTCCTGAACCTGCTCTAACACACTTCTTCCTTCCTTAACTAAACAGATCGTAAGGAAACGAAAGCAACAATCACCATAACAGCTCCCACCCAATAGGCAATCTCCATGTGTTAAAGGGTAGCAAGGTTCAATCAAGGATGCCTCTCTGAGCGACTCACCTGCAGTTATGAATCCACCTTCTCTTCTGTCTCCAAGAAGGGGTCTCCCGTCCGTGCGAAGGTGTTTCGATTCCCGGGTTTCAGGCACCAGTTGTCCCATGCCCTCTCTTTGCCCTTGAAGAAGAATGCAGTACACAGTTTGGATCCTTCTGCAGCAAGTTTACTAGAGCTCTAGAAAATGGGAAGACCCCGACCCCTTGCCGGGAGCTGGCTTTTATACTGTCAAGCCCTCGCCTCTAACGTCTCCCCTTCTGGTTGGTTGCGAACTCTCGCCTGATATGACACAGGGTCAGAGGGCTTGGCTCACAGAGTGGAAACTTACCGGGGGACATGCGCAGATACGTTGTTTATCGCCTCGGCTGCGCCTTGGTACCAGAAACCGGCACCATCTTGCCTGCTTGACCGGGCTCCCGGCTCCCTACAATTTGGTCTTAAATCATTGTAAATATTTCATATTACTCTTATGGTATGACAAATGAATATTGTAGAAACAAAACAAATGTAGCTAAAGGGATGGATCAAAGGCTAAAAGCACTGGCTGTTCTTCCTAAGGACCAGGATTCAATTTCCAGCACACACACTGCAGCTAACAATTGTCTATAACTCCAATATTATGGGATCCAATATCTTCCTCTGGTCTTCATAAGTACTGCAACTTCATAGTGTAGCTACATGCATGCAAAACACTCTGACACAAAATAAACTATTAAAAAATAAAAAATTAAAACAGAAACCAGTTATAATTTATAAATATATGAGAACACATTATTTGTATGAACAAAATGAACATATATGAAAATACATTTTTATATTTTAAAATAAAATATAGGCCACAGAGACATATATGAATCTTTATTAAATAAAAGTCTCAGTATTTTATTCAAACATTATTTAGCTCCCTACGAATAAAGGCAGTCTATTTGCATTTATGAATATGACATGTACTTGGATGAATAAATACCAGACATGATTATTAAGTGGGAGTGACAGGAAATAGATTTTTAAAAAGTCCAGAATGTTCTTTGTATGCAGTTTGAGAAGAAAACAGATATATTCAGCTAAACAAAATGCAAATGAATATCTGCTGCAACTTTAATTTTAGTAAGTTTATGTCAACATATTTCAACACTTGATGTCAATATTTTAAAATCACAAACTAGTATTTGCTTAAGGATATTTTCATGATATTTTATTAGCATTCATAGCTACTTCTAGAAAATATGACACATGTAGTGTCAATAAAGTCTAATTATAAAAATGACATTTGTTTTGTTTTTATTTCTTAGTCATACATTCAGACGGCTACAAAGTGGGAACCTTGGGACTAGTTCTGATCTAGAATGCCAAGAAGGAGCTGATTATTTAATGCCTTGACCTATTTTTCTTCTGTTTCCACCAGGAAGCAAACACTACAGCATGAAAGCTGGCCAGCAAAGTCTGTCAACCCTCACTTATCTTCGAGAAATCAATTTATAAAGTGTTCTCAGCTCTCCCTGAACTATTTCTTCTCATTTTTCTATTAATTAACCTTGTTTAGTTATTTTACATCCTTACTACTGCTTTCCCACCCTCCTCTCCTGCCATTAGCCCTCCATGCCTTCCCACTGGTGCTCATTCCTCCTAAATTTCTGTACAGAAAGGAGCATGCCTTTCATGGATATAAACAAAAGATGGCATTTTAGATTGCAGTAGGACTAAGTACCTCCTTTTGTATTAAGACGGGGTAAGACAAGCCAGCATGTGGAAGAGGTTACCAAAAGCCATCCAAAGGCTTAGGGACAGCCCCTGTTCTCATTTTTAAGAGTTTCACAAGTAGACCAATTTATACAATTGTCACATATATGTAGAGGGCCTAGGACAGTCCCATGAAAGCTCCTTTATTGTTATTTCAGTTTTTGTGAGCACCTATGAGCCTAGGTTAGTTGATCCTGAGTGTTTTCTTATGGTGTTTTTGGCCCCTCTGGCTTCTACAATCCTTCCTTCCTTTCTTCAGCAGGATTCTGAAAGCTTGGCCTAATGTTTAGCTGTGAGTTTCTTGGTTCTCTTTCCTTTAGTTACTGGATGGGGCCTTTCTGATTACAATTGGCATAGTCACTTATCTGTGAGTATAACAGAATATTGTTAGGCATTGTTTCATTGACAATTTTTTTCCTCCAATCGTGTTTGGTTCCAACGTAGGTCTCTGGACCATCTAGCCTCTGGGACCTCTTTCTCCTGACAGTGTTGTAAATGGTATCTTGTGGCATGGGTGATAGGCTGAACTAGTCATTGGTTGGCCACTCCCATATTCAGTGCTTCACCAGTAGGTCTCATAGGCAAGGATGTGCAGACATCCCTGAAAGCCGGACAGAGTATAGGTCAAAGGAATGTGCCTCAGTTGTTGTCTCCATCCCTCCATTGCAAATCTTGCCAATTCACAGAGGAGGGCCAGTTCAGGCTATGGATAGAAGTCTCCAATATTACTAGGAGTTTTAACTAGGATCTCTGTGATCTTCTTTTCCAGTGGTGTGGAAAGGCTGATATACTCTGAGTTTAGCTTGCTTGACTGTTCCTGACCAATAGACAATACCTATGCATAGAGTTTCTTTGCTTAGCATTTTTCTTAAGACTCTGCTTTAGAATTTCTGATCATGTGACCTACAATAGAAATAGTTGGAAGACAATTGTAAGTTTATTTGTTGTGTTTGTGGTTCTGTGTCTAGCAGATAAATTTCACATTAAAGTGATTTTTTTTAATGAATAAAAGGTATCTCTGGAGACACATTTCAAGCAGGCCTCCTTTTCAGAGACTTCAACATAATGAACAGAAATAGAAAGTTAATGAAATTAATTGACAAACTAACAAGTTAAATCCTGACGGGATAAACAAAGCTTTGTGGTAAATAGGAAAGTAGTCACATCAATTTCTCATTAAAATTCTGAGTAGAAAACATAGTTTCTACTATTAGTAGACAAATTTTCACACATAGCAGATTATTTAAATGTGAGCATACAATATCTATCTTAAGTATTTAGTTTAAAGTTGTAAATACTATGAGTTTTATAGGTGTTTTTATCATTGAAAAATAATGTCATTAGTGATTAGACATAGTCACATCCTAGTGCTTGGTCCCTTTGTAATATGTCATAGGGAAGCCATCACTGGGTTTCCTAATTTCCTCTACTGCATTAAAAAAATTTAAAATTAATGTGTTTATTTCTAAGAAGTGGCTCATAAATAGACAGTTTGCTGCTTTAAAAATGCTTTTGGGGCAAAAGAAATTGTTTTGTGGATAAATAAAACTTTGTGTATTAAGTTTTACACGGAATACATGTCAAAAGTAGAGAACGTGAATGCTCCCTTCTTCCAGGAATTACATGTTTTAATGTTCTTAATAAAATATTGCATTTGAATGAATTATTTTCCACAAGTTTACAGCAATTACTGATATATATAAAAAAATGTTCTTAGGAACTCAGGTCTTCCAAGGTTTCAAATGCAGTGACTTCAGTTGTAATTTGATAAATAGGTATTGTTGCTGAAGGTTCAACTCTGAAATTTTACCCTAAGAAATACTTCAAGTCTGAAAATATTTGCCTTTCTTATATTACCTAAACAAAATACATTTAGAAAAATGTAGAATAATAATAATAAAGGTAATTTTTAAATGCAGCAGTCATACAGTTATAGTTTATTAGCACACTTTCTGTTTTATATATATATAAATATATATAAATGTGTATGTATGTGCTTATATATGTGTACAATCATTTGTAGCACTACCCTTGTTCCCAAATTCAGGTTGCTTCACCAGACATATTAATAGTTTAGAAAAATTATATTTTATTTTTTTAGAGTAAAATAATCTTTTTTCATTTTTATTGTTTTTTTGAAAATCAGTATCAAACTTTATATAAACAGCAAAACATCTTTTGGTATGGACCACAGCCCACACAGAATACAGCTGATGTAATAGCAGCAAGGTAACAGCTGAGTACCTTGGTCCTGGGTGCACTACTCAGAGGTAAGAGACTTGGCTTCTGCTGGGAACACAGTCCACACAGACCATGGCTGGCATAATAGCAAAAGGGAAGCAGTGGAGTTCCTAAAAGTACAGCTGAGAGGTCAGAGGTCAGAAGGTGATTTCCAGCACTGAACCCAGGCCCTGAGATGGTTACTCTGCTTTGGTGCAGAGCACAGCCCACCCAGAGCACAGCTGGTGTAATAACACCAGGGGAACAGCCAAGTCCCAGGGCACACAGATGAAAGACAGGTCAAGAGGTGACGACTGCAACCTCACAACAGCAGCTGACCCTCTGAACAAATAGCTGATTAAGAGCCCTCACACAAAAAACTCATTGAGAACCAAGCAAGAACTAACCAAGAGTGAACTGGCATAACTGGATGGTAGAGTGTAGAAAAATGGAAATAGATCCAAACCTATCACCTTATACAAAACTTAAATCCAAGTGGATCAAACCTCAACATAAAATCAGCTACACTGAACTTGATAGAAAAGAAAAGATTAAAAAAAAAAGAAAGTGGGAAATACACTCCAATGCATTGACACTGGTGACCACTAAGAGCAACAATAAATGACTAGGACCTCCTAAAACTGAGAAGTTTCTTTAAGAGCACGGACACAGTCAATAACACAAAACAAGAGCCTACAGAGTGGGAAAAGATTTTCACCAATCCTACAAATGACAGAGGATTGTATCTGTAAAATATATAGAGTACTCAAGAAACTAGAGCCCCAAACCTTTAATAACCCAATTTAAAAATGGGGTTCAGAACTAAAAAGGGAATTCTCAGCAGAAGAATTAAAAATGGCTGAAAGGCACATGAAAAAGTGCTCAACATCTTTAGCCATCACAGAAATGCAAATCAAAACAACTTTGAGATACCACCTTACACCTATCAGAATGGCTAAGATTAAAAGCACAGATGACAGCCTCTGCTGGAGAGGTTGTGGAGCAAGGGGAATACTTCTCCATTGTTGGTGGGAGTGTAATCTTGTTCAACTACTTTGAAATGCAATATGGGAGTTTCTCAGAAAACTGGGAATCAATTTCCCCAAGGATCCAGCAATATCACTTTTAGGCATATAACTTAAAGATGTATATTTGTACCCTAAAAGCATTAGCTCAACTATGTTCATAGCAGCATTATTTGTAAGAGCAAGAACCTGGAAACAACCTAGATGTCCCTCAACTGAGGAATGGATTAACAAGCTGTGGTACATGTACACAATGGAGTACTACTCAGTAGTAAGGAAAAAAAATGATATTCTAAAATTTGCAGGCAAATGAATAGTTATGGAGAATAACCTCCTGAGTGAGGTATCATAATCCCAGAAAGAGAAGCAGAGGATGTACTCACTCATTAGTGGACTTTAAAAAAATAAAATAAAAAGAGAGATGTCATTGTAAACAAGAAGTCAAGGCTAGAACATAACTATATGACACAAGTGCCTCACTTCTGCATTGATGGCCTCTGGCAGGGGTGTGGGTGAGGAAAAACTTGTTTTCTTTAAGAGTCTACCATAGGGAGTTTAATTATGCTCCAGTAAGTAAATGAGCAGCATGAATGTGCATCTTTGTAGCTGAGGAGATCATAAGAGTGGGCATGAATCTGAGAGATCTAAAACTGAGTTTGATGGGGTGCCTGAAGTAAAATCACCAAATAGTAAATATATATATAAATATAAAGAAAAAAATAAAAAATAATATGATCCCTAAAAAAAAAGAAAATCCATAGAATCAACTAACAACAACAACAAAAAAACCCAAACATATAGTAATAAAATTTCTCTTTTCTCTAAAACACATGAAATGTACAACATAAAATCTAAAGCTTCTCAAGCCAGGTTAGGCTCCGCTACAGATGAGGAAAGTAGAGTAGGTCACAGCTAATGCCCAAGGATGCACTATGGCCACCACAAACTTCTGTTCTACATTCAAACCAGAAAGTTTCTTTTCCTTTTTTTTTTTTTTTTTTTTTTTTTTGTTTTTTGGGTATTTTTTTTCTGTGTGTGTGTTTGTTTACTCTTTAAAATATTTTAAAACTATAGCAAAAAATTTCATATTATGCACTTGCTTTAAAAGGCGTTTTTTATGTTACTGTTTTTTTTTTTTCTTGATAAACACAAAATAAAGAAGGAAGAAAAAAAAGGCGTTTTTTAAATATCAGTGACATCAGGATGATTAAAATTGATCATGTTCTTTTCTGTAAGAAAACAATCATAAATCTATTTAAGAATGTGGTGAGTATAATGATGCAAGTGAGAAGGATTAAAATCAGCAAATAATATAACTTTAGTTAACCAAAAAGTCACAAAAAGGCTCTGGAATTGGGAAGAATTGCCCATGTTTGGAAAATTTCTCCGGTTTGGTTATGTCTGTGGTACACAAAACATCTCTTTAGAGAGAGATTATTGATTTCTTTCTCACTAAATGTTACTTGATCTTGAGACTTGTTTTGATTAAAGAAGTTGTTGAAATCACACTGTAGGTTTTTGAAACTTAGGATTTAAAATATAAAATATTCAGTATTGGCTTTTGTCTTAGAAGACAATCATTACAAAGAAGTCCAGATACCTTGATAGAGAGATCTATGTTTAATCAAAGATGATCCTTGAATGTCAGATACAAAGAATTAATGATTGCTAATTCATGAACTTGAAATTATTCCTCTCATTCAGTTGAGGGGACAGACCTCTCTGCAAAGCCATCTTTGTTGCCCTGTGTCTAGATAAGGTTTCTCATACAATGCCACATAGAACAAAATTACAGGATGTACTTATTGGCACAAGACTCAAGGTTATAAACCAAGATAAGTAATTAAATAGAATTATTCCTAAATAATAGCAAAATTGCAATATTTGTAAAGATTTAAAATATAATAAGACAACAAACCCACAGAAGAGAGAATTTTTATGTGCAATTGAGACACAGAATGCAAGGGCATTCAAGGAGGAAAAATGTCATTAAAATGGCAGCATGAGGGTTCTTTAATTTTTTTTTCTGATTTCAACACTGTTCATACTACCAGATGGCATTGTTACAAATTTCTTTTTTTCACTATATTTTATTTTATACTTTTAGAAAATAAAGTCCTTTTTTTCTATGTAAAATAAAATAAATATAAAAAATGGCAACTTGGAACAAAGTTTCACATTTAAATAACTTCTGGAAGTCTATTAAGCAAAGCAGCTATGCTTATAGGGTCATCAGGCTGAAAAGGACATGTCTCTGAATATACATTCTTTAGGAAGTAAAGAGTAAATGTCATCTTTAAAAGTTTGTGGTCTACACTTCCTAAATATAACACCAATGGCACAGACACTAAGACCAACAATCAATAAGTGGGATCTCCTGAAGCTAGAAAGCTTCTGCAAAGCCAAGGACACTGTCAATAGGACAAAATGACAGCCTACAGAATGGGAAAAGAGTTTCACCAACCCTTCAAGTGATAGAGGACTGATCTCTAAGATATATAAAGAGCTCAAGAATCTAGAACCCAAAACCTTGAATAAGCCAATCAAAAAATGGGGAACAGATCTAAAAAGGGAATTCTCAGCAGAGGAACTACGAATGGCTGAAAGGCACCTGAAAAAGTGCTCATCATCTTTAGCCATCAGAGAAATGCAAATCAAAACAACTTTGAGATACCACCTAATACCTGTTAGATTGGCTAAGATAAAAGGCACAGATGACAGCCTATGTTGGAGAGGATGCAGAGCAAGGGGAACACTCCTCCATTGTTGGTGGGAGTGTAAGCTTGTTCAGCCACTTGGGAATGCAATATGGCGGTTTCTCAGAAAATTGAGAATCAATCTCCCCAAGGACCCAGCAATAACACTTCTGGGTGTACCCTAAAGAGGCACATTCACCCTCCAAAGGTATTAGCTCAACTATGTTCATAGCAGCATTATTTGTAATAGCAAGAACCTGGAAGCAGCCTAGATGTCCCTCAACTAAAGAATGGATTAACAAACTGTGGTACATCTACACAATGGAGTACTACTCAGCAGTAAGAAAAAATGATATCCTAAAATTTGTAGGCAAATGGATGGATTTGGAGAATATCCTCCTGAGAGAGGTATCATAAACTCAGAAAGATAAGCAGGGGATGTATTCACTCATTAGTGGCCTCTAAACAAACAAACAAGAAAAAAAGCCAAGCATTCCCAAGAGGCAAACCACAACCACTGAACAGCTTGGGATCAGAAACACCCTGGACTGACCCTTCGGATCCCACTCCAACTATAGGAACACCTGACTCACTCTTGAGGGAGGGGGGACAAAACTGGATTTGGCCAGGAGTGGAGACTGATCTAAGCATTATTGGGTCAGTGGGACCATAGGACTGTCTGCTCCCTGCCCAGGGAGGGGATGGGGAGTTGTGGAGAAGAAAAAATAACCTGATGTGGTGGTAGGGGGAAGGGACCTTGAATGGGGATATACAGGGATGGCAAAAAAAATTCAGAGGGAAAGATGAACACAAAGTAAATATATGTGTAGCAATCTTATTTGCATTATCATGCTTATGAGTTTTATCTTTTTTGATAGTTATTGTGAACTTATCAGCATTTTAAAATCATTTTCCTGTTTTTCTTGATAAATACAAAATAAATAAAAAAAAAGAGAAAAAAAAAAAGAGTCTTACTAGCAGTGAATGTGGTCAAGTTCCAAAATTTTATAACAACACTTTGTTTTCTCTTATTACAATTGCATTGGATGTCAAGTGGTATTTTATTTTGGTTTATATTTGAATGTCCTTGATGGTAAGTGACTTGTAACAGCTTCTCACATATTTATCAGTCATTTGTTAATTTTTGAAGAAATGTCATTTCAGATACTCTGTCCATTTATTAATTGGATATTTGTCTTTTAAGTATTGGCATAGGATTTCATACTTCCTCCTATAAACTGCTCATTAAACTGTATGGTTTTCAAAAAAAATGTTTGTGGTTTAGTCAGTTGCTTATGTAACAATAATTGATTATACTATTTTTAGGTTGTATGTATGTACAAATACTGTAATGCTTTACTTTCAGAAAAAAAGTTTATACAATAAAATATATATCAGGACCTCATTTGGATTTATTTTGACCTAAAGCTAGAAGTAAATTGCCAAAGTTTATTGTTTTGTACTATGTTTTCATGGCCATAGTGAGGGAATAATAATAAAGTATCTTAAAGTTCTTAAAGTGATTTAAAACACACTCACCAAAAAAGTAAAAAAAAAAGCCCAAAAACAAACAAACAAACAGACAGACAAACAAAAATACCTTCTGTTTGACTGTAGAGGGTTTGAAGGAGGTCGCAAGGTCCCAATATGGCTCCTCTGGAGGGAGTGGGACCCAAGGTGCCAGTCCAAGGTGTTTCAGATACCAAGCTGTTCAGTGGTTGTGGTTTGCAGCTTGGACATGTTTTGCTTTTTGCTTTTTGTTTAGAATCCAGTAATGAGTAAGTACATCTCCTGCTTATTTTTCTGGGTTTGTGATAATGTGCTCAGGAGGATATTCTCCAAATCCATCCATTATTCTGCAAATTTTAGAATATCATTTTTTCTTACTGCTGAGTAGTACTCAGTAGTACATGTACCACAGTTTGTTAATCCATTCTTCAGTTGAGGGCACTAGGTTTTTACCAGATTCTTGCTATTACAAATAATGCTGCTATGAACACAGTTAAGCTAATGCTTTTGGAGTGTAAATGTGTATCTTTAGGGTATATGTCCATAGTGATATTGCTGGATCCTTGGGGAGATGGATTCCCAGTTTTCTGAGAAACTGCCATACTGCATTCCAGAGTGGCTGAACAACTTTAAACTCTCACAACAATATCGGAGTTTTCTCCTTGCTCCTCAACCTCTCCAGCATAGGCTGTCATCTGTGTCTTTTATCTTAGCCAATCTGAAAGGTATAAGGTGGTATAGCAAAGTTGTTTTGATTTGCATTTCTGTGATGGCTAAAGATGTTGAGCACTTTTTTAATTGCCTTTCAGACATTTGTAATTTTTCTGCTGAGAATTCCCTTTTTAGTTCTGAACCTCATTTTTTGATTGGGTTATTCAAAGTTTGGATCTCTACTTTCTTGAGTTCTCTATATATTTTACAGATCAGTCCTCTATCACTTGTAAGATAGGTGAAAATCTTTTCCCGTTCTAGAGGCTGTCGTTTTGTCCTATTGACTGTGTCCTCCTACCCTTGCTGGGGAGAAGATAAAGAGAAGTAGAGCAGAGAGAGTGACTGGAACGGGGCAGGAGGGGGAAGGGAGGTTGAACAAGGATATACACTGTTAAAAGATATGACTTTATTCATAATAAAAAAAGGAGGGTTGTATAGTTGCTTAGCTGAAATTTGTGGTGGCCATATTGCATCTGTGAACATTAGCTATGACCTATTGTGCTTTCTTCATCTGTAGCAGAACCTAACCTGGCTTGGGGAGCTTTAGATTTTATTTTGTATTTTCTTGTATTTTAGAGAAAAGAGGTGTTTTATTACTGTATTTTTTTTCTTATCCTGGATGTTTTGCTTTTTTATAAAAAGTTTGATATTCATTTTCAAAAAACAATTACAAAAGTATATTTTTATTTAAAAAAAGAATTTTAACTCAAAAAATTAAATGCTTAAAGTAACAAATAAATATGAAGCAATCAATTCTTTGTCCTAGAATGAACTTTTGACTTTAATAAATAAATTGTTTTTATGTAATACTATACGTAAGTTAAAAAACAGTCTTGGTGTGAGGCTGGCATTTTTTTCTCTACACTTTCTTTCTTGTATCATAATGTAGACGATTTTGCTCAGAGACATCTGTGCTTAGAATTTCCAGGTGTTCAAATAAGGTGGCTTAGAGGAAATGAGGTAACAGCATTTGCATTCTAAAACGTTGTCTTGATAACTAATAAATCTAACCTTTCAAGGCGGATGTATGGAGTTACAAGTACTAATTGATCATGTTGGCACTAAGATGTTGTTCATTCTAGAAAGGCCACGTTAATTCAAATTGATGTGATTCAAATTAACCTTAATCAGCTTTACACAGACTATGATTCCATTGAAGCATTTTTGCAATTATACTTCTCCTGTCTTTATATGCCCTGTGGCCTTAGAAGAAGCTTAGCAGTTTTATTTTGGCTTTCTTAATATAAAAATTACAATAATTGTTCATTTTCTCATGACATATTAAAATTATTGTACCCACCAATGGCCTTTAATATATTTAGTTTGGGGTTTTGTTTGACAATATCAGGATACCTAAACTACTGTGACTGGCATTAACCATGTTATCTTTGCTTTAATGATAGGTAGAGTAAGAACAAGCAGAAAATAAAGTATACTACCCTTTGTTTTTTAATTAAACATGTACTCTATATAGAGAGTGAAGCCACTAAGCAGTGAATATTCTTTTCATAAATAGGACTGTATGTAAGTTAAAGCCTAAAAATGTCAGTGTGTATGTGTTAAAAGGGATTTGGCCTTTAAGAATAATTGCTATAGCTATTTTAATTATAAAATTTAGATGAATGTTTAAACTCTTTTTGTTATTTTTGTCTTACAGAATGGTTCTAGAATTAATTTTGGAAGTCAATGCTTTCAATAGAGATGCTGTTTTGTTTAATCTTGTATCATTGTGTGAAAAATATCTCAGAATAAAATTTTAAATGTTTTCTTCCAAATTCAGAAAAATCAGTTGTATTTGTTTGAGTCCTGAGTTTGGGCAAACCCCTATCTTGGTAGTTTATGGGACAGTAAAAGTCTATACACATCAATATAGAGAAGATGCTATCATTAATATTATGCTGTGGATCCACCCTTAGAAGACTACTTTCATAAGATGTCCTCAATTTTCAAGATTTCCATCATATCAAACAAAACAAACAAACAAAGAAACTAAAACAAACAATATTCTAGAGACTCAACATCAAAAACCTAAGTCTGTGGTAGGACAGTTTAGATTCAAACCATCACATAGGCAAATTTTTCTTGAAATGAGACAAAAAAGTAACAGAGAAGTAAAAAAAAGAAAACAAAAGATGACATACATTTAGGAAGGGGCTCCATTGGAGCTGGGGAGAGTGTTTGAGATGTAGAAGAGGGCCCATATACTGTACTATTTCATAGTACACATAAGTAAATTCACCAAGAGAAAAGAAAGGGATTCCAAAAGGGAAAATGAATGGGAAAACTCAAGAGGCATTTTGATTTGATTTGATTTGATTTGATTTGATGATAGGAGCAAAAGGAAAGCCTGTATTTTGGGAGAACCAAATGCTTGTAGATACTATTGTATAAAAGCAGTGTAGGTTTGAGTAGGATACTTGCTCATATCCATAAATGACTATATGACCTACTTTATAATATAGCTATGAAAATAAAATTAGCAATAACATCTTTTTTAGTTAACGTTCTATTATGAAAAGACACCATGACCATGGCAATGCTTATAAAGCAAAGAATTTCATTGGGACTAGCTTACAGTTCAGAGGTTTAGTCCATTATCGTCATGGTGGGAAGCATGGCAAGATTTAGGCAGACATAAAACTCTAGAGATACAATTGAGTCAACTTGCAGCAGGAAGAAAGAGTGAGCATCTGTGTCTAGCTTGGGGTTCTGAAATCTCAAAGCCTACTCTGTGTGACACACTTTCATCAACAAGGCAACACATAACACCCAACAAGGCCATACCTCTTCCTCCTTTAAAATAATGCAACTTCCAAGTGGGCAAGCAGTCAAATATATGAGCCTATGTGGGTCTTTCTTATTCAACGTAACACATCATCTATTTGTCCATTTCCTGTGTAAACAGAGTTTTACTATGAATTGTAAAGAAATCTTTAACCAACTTGATGGGAATTTAGTACTGTACTCAGAAAATTGTGCTTGACTTAACTCTGTAATAAAACATGAGAATAAGACAACAAGGAAATGTTCACATATTTCTATAAAAAATGTGTACAAACAGTACTCTTAAATATATTTGGTTATTTAACAAGTCCTTTGAAGATTGTATATAATGCATTGGAAGTTTATGAACTTCTGCAGATGGTGTAGTGAAACAATTAGAGAAATTTAGAGAGGCATATACTTTTAGGAAAAGATGGTCAGGAATTGGGAACAAGTAGATGTTTGCATGGATTGCAGGCATTCAATTGAAAGGTAACACAGATGCAGCAGAGCACATGAAAAGAAAAGAGAATTACCACTATTTTGATATCAAATTATCTAAGGTAATTTCTAGGAAGAACAAGCTTCAAAAGTCTCAATAAAAATTATTTTAAAATTTGAAGTATAATATAGTTATTAAATAATCTGTTGTAAAGAGCTATTCTTATTATAAAACTTTTATCTCCACGTGGACATAAAAAATAATGGGGCATATTAATAAATTAAAAAGTTGGATTCATTTACTTTATTTTATGTGTGTGTGTGTATTTTGCTTGCAAGTATGTATGTGCACTTCTAGAGTGCAGTGGATATAGAGACCAAAGGAATATGCCAAATTCCATGATTGGAGTTACAGATATATGTCAATATTTTGTTGTTAGAAATTAAACTTATGCCCTCTGGAATATCAGTTAGTGCTTTTAGCGACTGATCCATCTTTCCAGTTTCTTAATTAATAATGTTTTACCAGTTTACTTTTGCAAGATATCACATACACTGATATTTTAGATTCTCACAATACTAGACTCATTTTAATGTTATTTTTATTTGTTCAGTGAATACTGTTGAGAAAATGATGGACAGATTGGGATAGATTTTGTTTCTAATTTGAAAAGTAGATCAATTTTATGAAAACCAATAGGAATTTTTTGATGTAGATGAGGACCTTGAGTTTTACAATTCTGTTACTGATAAAGAACTCAGAATTATTTTGCCTGTGTATACCATGCAGTTGGTGAAAAATAGGTGAGAATTGGGAAGTGATAGAAAAGGCTCCTCTATTCTCTCAGTGGTGTAGGAAAAAACACTGCTTGAGAAAGAGTTTGAAATGGATGCTCTGAACACCTTATATGCTGACAGATAGAAGCAGATATAGTAACCATGTTCACCATAAAATCAAACACAGCATCAACTCTGTGGGTAAAATAACAGAGAATTGAGGATTGAGGGTTGAGGGCTGAGAAATGCTAGCCCAGGTTTCTGTCTCATTCTGGTCATAGGAGATAACATATATACCTTGTGTGGGAATCTAAACCACCCAAATTTATTTATCTTCATATGCATAGTGTTAGTTTTTTGCACATGTCGTGTGAATGGAATCTCAACACCGTAAATACCACAGGAGAGTTTATTAAAGCAGCAGGCAGAGATAGGGGCAGAAGGGAGCAGAAAGAGAAGAAGAGAGAGGGGACTTGTGTGAGCCCTTTCTTTAAAAGGGTGGGTGGGCCCATGTTTGCTTTGCCACACCCAGGAGCATGATTGACTCTGTTACATTCAAGGTGAATGTAAACTTTGGAAATCCTTACATTTCACCCTTTGATATATATGTAAAAAGCTGGGTTTATGGCAAGGGGGAAGTCTTATAGTGAGCATGGTCATTGTGGTGGTCTTTGTTACTTCCTGCTAACACAAGGACAGAGAGGTCTTTAGCTCATCTTGCTGGCAGAATTGAAGGATTTGGATCACATGGCCATGAAGTTTTGTTTCCTGTAGCTGCGGGGGGTGGGGGGGTGGTGGAATACGGGTTAGTGATAGAGCTTTGGGAGTGACTAAGAGGAAAGGAGTTTGGAAGTAAACCTTGAGTTAGCTGGGTGTGTGAGTGATTCTTTTCTTTTGCTAAAGGATTCTATTGTCTGCAGTGATAGAGCTTTGGGAGTGACAGGCTAAGGGGAAAGGAGGGAGGAAAGAAAATTGGAAGTAAACCTTGAGTTAGCTGCATTGTGTGAATGGTACCTTTCTTCTGCTAAGGGATTCTATTGTCTGATGCCTGCATGTTAAGGTCTGTGGATCTTTGCTAGGTCTGGTAAAGGGAAAGGATTAAAGTGTCCTGTATTTTGCCTACCTGGACTCCTGCAGGGTGGTGAGGAATGGTCTTTG
This sequence comes from Sigmodon hispidus, assembly GCA_004025045.1. Taxonomy (NCBI): domain Eukaryota; kingdom Metazoa; phylum Chordata; class Mammalia; order Rodentia; family Cricetidae; genus Sigmodon; species Sigmodon hispidus. The sequence goes on from PVIH01000955.1 coordinate 15,993, forward strand.
TTTTACCTGCAATGCATCCTCAGGGAGTGGCTGCTTCATCTGCAGAGCTGAACAAACTTTTGCTTACCTGGGTTTCCAAGCAGGCTGCCTGGGGCCCTTTTATTACCACCTTGGCTTCTGTTCTGGTGGGCTGCAAAGGTAGCTTGGAGTTGCTGGGGTTTTTTGTTTTTGTTCTTTTTTTAAGATTTTGGGTCTCTTGTCTGGCTATTTTGAGGAGGTGGGGCATAAAAGGTTTAAGATTAGACAAATGAATCCAATGTGGGAAGCCTTGAAGTTTAGCGGCTGTAGAAGTTGTCAGAATTACTCTATATGGTCCCGTCCACTTTGGAGTGAGGGGAGAAGGTCAGTGGCTTGGAGAGGAAAGTAAAACTTGATCTCCAATGTTAACTCGAGGTGGGCAGGATGAAACAGAGCACGGTTTGGGGAGGGAGTCATCTGCAAAATCCCACAATCGCAGGTGATGGAGGAAGGGAGGAAGGAGATTTTCAGGAAGGTAGAATATACAGGCTGATTGGATAGTAAAAGGAGCAGAGGAACAACAGTTGGAGCAGCTGGCAAGGCTGGATTCAGGCGAATGTGATCACTAAATGAAATGAAAGCTCCCACTTTTGCTAAGAAATCTCTTCCCATCAAAGCTGTTGGACAACTTGGCATAACTAAAAACAACTGAGTAATAGGAATTCCTCTAAAAATGTAATTAAGCGGCGGTGTCTGATAAGGTCGCATGGATCTGCCTCTTACCCTGACAATAGTAAGGCCTGAAAGAAAGGGTGCACCCCAATACTCCTGCAGAACTGAGAACGCAGTTCCAATGTCCACCAGGAAAGAAATGGTCCGGCCAGAAACTTCAATATCTACTCGAGGCTCTCTCTGCCTGATAGCGTCTGCCAGACTGAGAGGGCCTGGACACCATCATTCATCCTTGGCCAGTCCCAGGACATTATGTACTTCGTCCAAGCTTACTGTGTCCCCACCCTTTAATGTAGGGCAGCAGCTGCCTGGCCAGAGGTGTCTATAACACCTAGGACAGGGTCTGGATGGCCTCCGTGGATCTGGGCATGAGCAACAGTAATGGCCTACGTGGCCACAGTGGAAACAAGCACCGAGTGCTTTTCTGAGTGCTTTTGTCTGCTCACCCTGGGAGGTGGTGGTAGAGGGGCTGACATGATTGCCTCTGCCAACAGGAGGTATTTCTCCTGCCAAATTCTCTCATATCCCCAGTGTTACACCTTGAATGCAAGCACCAGAATGTCTGCTTGTGGAGTTAATGGGCCCCTCTCAAGAGATCTATGCTTGGCCGTTATGTCCTGGTAGCTTTGATTAAAGAAATGGGTCATAAGAAGCTGTCGACCCTCAGTGCTCTCTGGATCCAAATTTGTGAACGGCTAGAGAGCATTTTTAAGGTGCTCTAGAAACTGGGACAGATTTTCCTGTTTATCTTGAATCACCTCCTGCAGTTTCTCAAAATTGACTGGCTTCAAGGCAGCCCTACACAAACTCGCCAGCAAGCAGGTCACAAAATTATCCCTGGCTAAAATTCCCCTTTGTATATTATAATTCCAACGTGGATCTGCATCTGGAACCGCCTCAGCTCCTGGGGGGTGTGCTAAATTTGTTTGATGAACCTCATCGGCATGTATTCTAGTCTGTTCCCAAACTTGCCTGCGCTCCTCAAGTAGAAGATTATTGGTTAAAATTGTATATACATCGCGAAAGGTCAGGTCATAAGATTCATTTAAGTACTGAAATTCTTTTATAAAGGCAGTAGAATTCGAACTGTAAGAGCCTAACTTCTTTGCAACCTGGGAGAGTTCAGACAAAGGGAAAGGAGTATACATTTTAACTATCCCATTCAGGCCTGAAACTTCCACAAGAGGTAGAATTGAATCAGAATCCTTAGAAGCTCCACAGCATGTGATAGGCAGAGAGGAAGGGGCAGTAGGAGTACTTTGAGGTCTAAAGGGTGGAGGGTCATTTGCAGGATCCAATGGAAGATGAAAATCATCAGGGTCTGAGGAAGTGGCTAAAAGCAGGCAAGCAGGAGGACAAGAACTTAGGTGGGAAGGCTTAGAACTTAAATAAGAGAAAGCTTGTATATAGGGGAACTCTTTCAATCTACCAGTTTGCTGGTAATAATTAGATATTTCCTGTAATATATCAGGATCCAGGGTGCCATTAGGTGGCCACTTTAGATTATTGTCTAGGGGATATCCAGGCCATTTCTTTGTACAATGACGGATCAGCTTGGTATTATGTAAATAGGGCATAAGGCTAAGAGGTCTCAATGCTTCTAGCATGTACCATAAGGGTGAAAATGGAGGTATGGATTTTGCTGGCTTATTTCCCATGCCGAAACTTAAGGGGAATATGGAACCAGCAAGCAAGAGTTGTCACCCCTGCAAACTGAGTCCACAAGGTAGTGGGCCCACAGAGGACTAGCTCGTCAGCAGACACGTGTAGGCTTCTTGGACAGTGCCCCAACTCAACTGCACATATCTCTAAAGCCCCATTAGGCAGAAGAGAGAGCGCCAGGACATTCCAACCACACACAGTGAGATAAAGTGGACTCTTCAGTCCCAAAAATCACGCACCCGCAACCTGTTTGTGGCGTTGCAGGCAAAAAAAAAAAAACAAACAAACAAAAAAACAAAAAAACGCCCACGAAAAGTGCCAGTGTAACTCCAACATGGGCAGGTCCGTGGACAAAACTGTAGTGCAGGGAAAAACAACCAGGAGTGTTTGTCAATGAAAGGGAACAATCATGACCAAATGAAGGTCAGAAAGCATGACCCTCCGTGAAACTAGTTCACGTTTACGCTGACCGAGGGGGAAACTCACCAATCAACGCCTATGTTGTTGAGAGTATGGTCCGCAACCAGGCAGATGGAAGGTGGTCTCCCATGGAGGGTCGAACAGGGGTCCCCAGTACCTATGTGCTTAGGGCTGGGGGGGAGGCCTGCTGAGCATGGCACCAATTGTAGTTTTTTTGCACGTGGCACATGAATGGAATCTCAACACTGGGTGTACCACATGAGAGTTTGTTTTTTCTTTCCTTCTTTATTTTGTATTTATCAAAAAAACAGTAAAATGAATTTAAAATGCAGAAAAGTTAACAATAACTATAAAGAGGATAAGAATCATAAGCATGGCTTATCAAGGGTGGTAATGCAAATAAGACTGCTATACATATATTTACTTTGTGTTCAGATTTCCCTCTGAATTTTTTTTTCCATCCCTGTATATCCTTATTCAAGGTCCCTTCCCCCTCCCACCACATCTGGTCATTTTTCTTCTCTGCAACTCCCCAACCCCTCCCTGGGCGAACCAACAACTACAGGGGTCTCTGAAGGACAGACTCAGACCCCGCCCAGAGGAGAGTTTATTAAAGCAGCAGGCAGAGATAGGGCAGAAGGGATCAGAGAGAGAGGAAAAGAGAGGGGACTTTTGTGAGCCCTTTCTTTAAAAGGCTGGGTGGGCCCATGTTTGCATGGCCACACACAGGGACATGGTTGACACTGTTACATTCCAGGTGAATGCAAGCTTTGGAAATACTTACACATAGTATCCAAGAACATAACTGAATTTTAGAGTGTTTAAAGAAGGAAATCTGTATTAAATAAGGTGACTGATGTATAATGACATAAAATCAAATATAACTGTTTCTGTTATGGGAAGAAACAAGCATGTAGGTACAGAGAGAGAAGTCAATTGAAGATACATTGAGAAGAAGTTGAAGAAGAAAACAGCCTTCAGGAAAACAAAAAAAATCTTTTGATCAGTACAACTAGCCTTAGAATTTCATCTTTCTGAATATTGTTACCTAGCTGTGCAAAATTAACACATGTAAGTCAGATTTTGTGTTTATTAGATGTTTACACACAAATTGCTTCATAATGGAGACCACTCTGCAAACACTTGATCAACTCAGTTAAAGTCTGAGACTACAGAAAATAATTCCTATTATAATAAAAATTAACATAATTCTAATCATGCAGATCATAGTGACTGGACAAGGTTCTCCTTTACTGTAGCACAACCTATTCTTCCTTGACTAAAGGTATGTACCTAAGGGGTTAATGTTTGTCTAGCTAGTATAAGGTCCTTGGCTCAATATAATAAATTGAACAAAGAAAACAAATAAGCAATGTCATGCTTCTAAAAAATGTATGCTCTATGTAACTTTCCATTTTTAATAATATTATTATATATAAATTATAGGATTTATACAATAATTGAAAAATTAATGATTGAAAGATGAGTCCTTAAATGATAACACAAAACCACAATATTAGAATGCAGGATATTCCCATTTATAAACATAGTATGCCCTTTCTTCAGGGTAGTTAATTTTCACTGCTTTTTAGATTTGCTCTTACTGCTATGTCACTCTTGTTCATGAAAATTGAGCTAGAGTTTAATTAAAGGAAAATGAGAAAAGTCAAATCTTCCGAAGCTAATTACATGTGGCAAATTGTTCAAAAATAAACATTTGTTATATTACCATGAAAATTTATTATAAAAATTACTCCTCTCAAATATAATTTTACTATAATCTACTTCAAAGTAGTATGACAACTAAAAGATACTTATAAATTAACAAATGTAGGTCTAAGTAATAATTATATAGATAAATCTTAATGTAAATACAAAAATGAATGGTATTTGCTAAAGATAAAGAGAGGCAATAGCTATCAAGCATTAATATGAGGAATGTAGCCAAGTTTCTCTATATTTTGGTTTCACTGTACACAAATAAAAACAAAAAAGCAAACATTAGCAATTAATATATTCTTCAGTAAAATTATTATAAATAATGACTTCAGGACAGTTATATAATTTTATATCTATAGTATCTATTTCTTATAATGAACTTAATTGTATACATAAGTTTGTGAATTATATTTTTCAAAATATAATTCCATATCCTGTATGGACATCTAGCCTAGTCATAAAATAAAACATTTTAAAAAACCCTCTAATCTTTTCATCTGTGCTGGATATGGTTGAAAGGTTAAATTTTTGATTTCACATTATTTTAAATAATTACATTTTATTTAAATTCCAACAGGATGTACATGTTCTAGTAAGTGTGTATCTCACAAACAGCATCAGTTTCTTCACTGTAAGCCAATGAGCATCTCTAATTCTAATATAAGCATGTACATAATGTCAAAATGGACTACAAATTTTGAAGTTTTAAAAGAATATATTTTTAATTAACACAATGGATAAATTACTAAAATATTAGGTCTAAGTTTGCTCCATGGCGATATAAGATAATATGTGACCATGCTGCTTTAGTCCTTATAAGTTCATACATCATCAGCCTTGCTATATTTAGAAGACCTTGCTTCTTGGTATCCTTCATTCCCTACAGTTAGTACATGCATTTTTTGATGACAATTAGATTACATTATGTACAAAGAACAGACTGGAAACAGGAAGTCCAAGTTTAAGTTACCCAAATGTGTTGAGGCCCTTCATTTCATGTCTTCCTTTACTAAAGGCAGAAAGACAAGAATGAAAATATAGAGGAAATGAATAAGTCACATCTTTGCACAGGAGCCCACTTTTGAAATAACTCACTCCCACAATGAGATGTATCCATTTAAGAGAACTAAACATTTTGTATTTAAATTAAGTCAATAGCACATGTATTTGGGGAAATACAGATTAATGTGCAGTTTATCATAGCAGCATTGAAATTTTTATTGCAAATATAACAGAGAACAAATTTAAAGACTATTAAAGATAAAATATAAGTATGAAAATAATCTTATCACTCAAACCATATACAAGAAATTGATTTGTAACTTTTGCCTTAACTTATACAGTAAGTTTCATTAATGTGGAAGAAGACAATCTGACATGAGAATGCTATGTGCAGGATATATATTGTTATGCAAAGAAAATTGCTAGTTTTTCATGCATTTTTATTTAAATTCACCAATAATAATATATCAAATCAGAAATAAATAATGCACTTCACGATGTTCAACCTTAAAATGTGGCCCATCTCACATTTTTGTACAGTATTCTGAAGCTATGTATTCAAGTTAAAATTAAAAACTAAGAAAAGCAAATATAAAGTATTAGTTTTTAGCAAGATGATGATATTTAAGCAGCATAGCACAACAGGGCATGAATTATGATATAATAATTCACACCCATTGCATTGTTAGATATAAAGCCTACTGAGCACTATTTAATGAACTAGGTATAGATTATTATCTCATAACTCATAGCATAGAGTAGTTTAATGTGCTTATAAACATGTCCCTATTCAAATATTTTTTTATTAAAATGGTAAAATATTCCAGTGTAAGATGATTTTTTAAAAGGAAATGTGAGAAAGCAATAACAATGAAATTTAAATAACATCAAACTCTGTTTGGAGTTTTAAGCACTGTACCTTCCTTTAACCAAAATAACATATACTTTCTGCTTTCTTTAGCTGATGCTCAGACTCAGCATGTATTCCAGCAGCCAAGTTAGTATAACCACACCATAACTGTTACTCTTATAACCCTGCTGCTTTACAACTTACCTCCCCTAGTGGGTCCTATAACATTGCTTCAGAGTCAGAGACTCCTCTGAAGTTTCTCTTGTATTGTTTCAACTCTGCTTGCCCAGTTACTGAGCACCTGAAAATCATGAGCAGCTCCTATCTTGCTTCTCCATCATGCTAAATGTCATGAAGTACAAGTGGGCTTTTACCTTTGAACTTGAGATTCCCCAAAGTGTTATTGAGTGTACTTAATTACATTGAAAGACAAGTTTTTATTGTTGTCCTCACAATGAACACTCAGGAATTGGGCTTATATAAAATAACATGTGCTTCATTTAAATATCAATTGGTGTTTAGACATACACAGGTAAATGAAGTACAGTCTCACTTAGTTGTGGGTCTCTTTATATATAGTAAATGCTGGTTAACACTAATTGAAAAAGTTAAAATAAATGCTTTTACTTATTCTTGACACCTCCTTTCATTCTGTTGCCTAAAGAAAAGAGCTGTGATCTGTCATCATTTTTCCATGTGATGTAAACAGAGAAATTGACACTAAGCATCTCTGAACTTTCTTATTCCAAGCCTTATTACTTCACCTTTTCACAGATACTAGGGGACATAAAGCCCTCCCAATGTCTTGAAGCACCCAAATCAGTCAAAGGACAAAACACAAGCTAAAAAAGTAAAATCAATGACATGCAAGCTTTTCGAACTTGCACATACTTCAGAGCCAAATACAAAGAAGTTTCTTTTGATTTGTTATTTTGCTTATTGTGTAGAGATCTCTAACTGTAAGTTATATATCATATAAAAGCTTTTTTATAAATTTGTATAAATTATCAAATGTCATGGTATTAAGTCTATTTATAATGCATTAAAATATCTCTAACTTATATTTCTTTTTTATTATGAATAAAGTCTCATTTTTTTTAATCCGTGTATCCTCTTGTTCAAACTCTCGTCCCCCCTGCCCCTATCAGATGTAGTATCTGTTCTCATCAGTTTAACTTATATTTCTAAAACTTGTTATTATAGTAAAAATAAGTTCTTACCCCTACAGTGACAACCAATTTATTCTTATTCAAGCTTATTATCAATGTTAAATTTGAAAATTTGTCACTGTAAACCATTATATATACATATATATATAATATATGTATGTGGACATTTGTGCATGAATGTGTGTAAACATGTATGTTGAGATCAGATATCAATATTAGATGCCTCTATTTTTTCCTTTAATTGAACACAGATTCTTTTCTCATACAGTGTATTGTGATTACAGTTTCTCCCTCCTCCGCTCATCCCAGTACCTCCCCACATTTCCTCCCCTCTGGATCTACTCCTTTTCTGTATCTCCTGAAAAAAGGACAAGGTTCTAAGATATAACAAACAACATGACAAGATAAAATATAATAAAATTAAATTAAAACCATGATATTGATGCTGAACAAGGCAACCAACAAAATGAAAAGAGCCCTAAGAACAGGCACAATAATCAGACTAGTTCCTTCAAAAGTTAAGGACTCCTATAGTAGTACAAAGCTGAACATTATATTTGTCGAGCACCTAGTTCAGACCTGTGTGAGCCCTTTGCTTGCGGATTCACTCTCTGGTAGTTTATATGAGGTTTGCTTAGTTGACTGAGAGGCCTGTGCTCTTGGTGGTGTCCCCTATAATATCTAACTCTATTTTTTATTATATTTTATGTTTTATTTTACTTTTTATTTATTATGAATAAAGTCACATTTTTTTTTATCAGTGTATATCCTTGTTCAAGCTCCCTTTCCCCTCCCAAAACTTCCAGTCACTGTCTCTTCTCCACATCAGTTTATCTCCTCCCCACCAAGGGCAGGAGGTCCCAATGTCCCAATGTGGCTTAGTTCAGCTTCCACTCCTGGCAGATATGCTTTCCTCACCCCAACATCAAGAATGGACCAGGTGTTCCTCTACAAGAAGTGGGATGCAAGTTGCTAGTCCAAGAAGTTTCAGATCTCAAGCTGTTCAGTGGTTGTGGTTTGCAGCTTGGACATGCTTTGCGTTTTGCTTTTTTGTTTAGAGTCCACTAATGAGTGAATACATCCCCTGCTTATCTCTCTGAGTTTGTGATACCTCACTCAGGAGAATATTCTCCAAATCCATCCATTTGCCTACAAATTTTAGGGTATTATTTTTTCTTACTGCTGAGTAGTTCCATTGTGTAGATGTACCACAATTTGTTAATCCATTCTTCAGTTGAGTGGCATCTAGGTTTTTTCCAGGTTCCAGGTTCTTGCTATTACAAATAATGCTGCTATGAACATAGTTGAGCTAATGCCTTTTGAGAGCAAATGTGCATCTTTAGGGTATATGCTTATAGTGGTGTTACTGAATCCTTGGGGAGATGAATTTTCAGTTTTGTGAGAAACTGCCATACTGCATTCCAGAATGGCTGAAGAAGCTCACACTCCCACCAATAATGGAGGAGTGTTCCCCTTGCTCCACAACCTCTCCAGCATAGGCTGTCATGTGTGTCTTTTATTTTAGCCAATCTGACAGGTATAAGGTGGTATTTTAATGTTGTTTTGATTTGCATTTCTGTGATAGCTAAAGATGTTGAGCACTTTTTCAAGTGCCTTTTACCATTTGTAAGTCTTCTGCTGAGAATTCCATTTTTAGTTCTGAACCCCATTTTTTGATTTGGCTATTCAAGTTTTGGGGCTCTAGTTTCTTGAGTTCTCTATATATTTTAGCGATTAGTCCTCTGTCACTTGTATGGTTGGTGAAAATCTTTTCTATTCTGTAGGTTGTCGTTTTGTCCTATTGACTATGTCCTTGGCTTTATAGAGGCTTCTCACCAGGATGTAAAATTAAAGTTCAACAATATCAAAAATCACAGAAAGCCTACCAACTCATAGAAATTAAACATCCAGTTTTGTGCCCCCTCCCTCAAGAGTGAATCAGGTGCTCCTATAGTTGGAATGGGATCCCAGGGGTCAGTTCAGGGTGTCTCTGATCCCAAGCTGTTCAGTGGTTGTGGTTTGCCGCTTGGGCATGCTTGGCTTTTTTTTTTTGTTTGTTTGTTTCTTTGTTTAGAGACCACTAAAGAGTGAGTACATCCCCTGCTTATCTTTCTAAAATTGTGATACCTCGCTCAGAAGGATATTCTCCAAGTGCAAGCATTATTGGGTCAGTGGGACCATAGGACTGTCTGCTCCCTGCCCAGGGAGGGGATGGGGAGTTGCGGAGAAGAAAAAACGACCTGATGTGGTGGGAGGGGGAAGGGACCTTGAATAAGGATATACAGGGTTGGAAAAAAAAATTCAGACAGAAAGCTGAACACAAAGTAAATATATGTGTAGCAATCTTATTTGCATTATCACCCTTGATAAGTCATGCTTATGATTTTTATCTTCTTTATAGTTATTATTAACTTCTCAGCATTTGAAATTCATTTTACTGTTTTTCTTGATAAATACAAAATAAATAAAAAAATTTTTTTTAAAGAAAAAGAAATTAAACATCACTCAACTGAACCACCTCTGAGTCAAGGAAGAAGTTAAGAAAGAAATCGAAGTCTTTGTAGAATTGAAAAAAAATTAATCCACAATGTACCCAAACTTGTGGGACACAATGAAAGCAGTCTTAAGATGAAAATTCATAGTACTAGATGCCTACATGAAAAACCTAGAGAAATCCTACACCAGAGAACTAACCACATAGCTGAAAGCCTTAGTTCAATTAGAAGCAAAGTCAACTAGAAAGTGTAGATGACAGGAAATAATCAAACTTAGAGCTTAAATCAATACAATTGAAACAAAACAAACAATAGAAAGAATTAATGAATCAAAGAGTTGGTCTTTGAGAAAGACAGTAAGATAGATAAACCCTTACCTAAAACTAACCAAAAAAACAGAGAGAGAATATCCAAGCGAACAAACTCAGAACTGAGAAGCGGGACATATCAACAGACCCTCTCTTACACTCTTACACTCTTCCCACCTTATCTTCTGCATTCTGTTCCCATCTGCTGCTGGAGGAAGCTTCTATGATGAACACTGATGTATGAGTGAGTAGAATATCATTTGAAGTCATTTTTTTTATAATCTTACTGTTTTATACCAATAGAGCTTTATTTTATCCCAAGTATCTGAGATATCTAGTCTCTGGTTTTTTTTTTTTTTTTCTCATCCAAGGAGTGTCTGGAATGGAGTCTGACTCTAGTAGTGGGCCTTTAGTCAAATCAGGTATCAGTTGGTTACTCTCACAAGCATTATTGCTCTTGCATATCTTGCAGAGAGAACAGTGTTCTGTAGGTGGGTTAGTCTTTATGTTTCTTCTTATTAATCATTTATTTTGTGCCTGGTATGTTGTTGTTTGTTCAGAAAGTCTTCTCCCATGTCAATCTATCACGTTCAGTATATCTGGTTTTATTTTCAGGTCCTTTTCTATTTGAGTTTTGTGCAGGATGATAAGTATGGATATATTTTAATTCTTTTCCATTTATCTATGAAGTTTAAACAGTACCATTTGTTGAAAGTTCTGATTTTCTTTTCCATTGTGTATCTCTGACTTCTTTATCAAAAATTATGTGTCCCTATATATATGGTTTCATGTTTGGATCTTCAATATGAATCCATTGATCATTGCATCTGTTTTATGCTAATACCATGCTGTTTTTATTACTATTGCTCTGAAGTACAGCTTGAAATCCACTTCTCTGAGATCTCCGGATATTCTTTTATTGTTAAAGATTGTTTGAACTATTCCAAGTTTTATATATATATATATATATATATATATATATATATATATATATATGAAGTGAATAATTTTCCTTTTAAGGTTTGCAAAAATAGTGTTAGAATTGCGATGACACTTGCATTAAATTTATAGCTAGGATGGCCATTTTTAACATGTTAATCTTGCATATCCCTGAGCATGGAAGACATTTCCACCTTTGATATCCTCTTCAAATTTTTTCTTCAACGTCTTGAAGTTTTGAATTAGACAAGACTTTCTCTTGTTAGGTATCATCCCTATAAACACAAGATATGTTACAATATTTTAGAATATTGTGAAAGGTCTTATTTCCCTGATTTCTCATCCAGTGTGTTTGTTATTTGTATATATGAGGGCTACTAATATTTGTGAGTCATTTTGTTATTTGTATGAATTAGTGATAATATTTGTTAGTCAGTATTGTATGCAGATACATTGTTGAAATTCTTTAAGATATATAAGAGTTCACTGGTGTAATTTATAGGATCACTTATATATAGTATCATATCAGCTAAAAATAAAGATAATTTAAACTACATTTTTGCAACCTCAGCTGCCTTTTAAAGCCACTTCTCCATCATAACTTTTGTGTCAGGATTCTTCTCTGAATCTGGAGATCATAGATTTAGTTAGTCTTACTTTACAGAAATCTTCATTTATCAGCTTATCATTAATGTGATTACAGATATACATCAGTGTATGTCACTTTTTCTTGTTGGTGTAGGTGAATAAATCTCACTTTGTGCTGAAAATGAACCTATCCACTGAGTCATCTCTCAAATACTGCATATTTGTTTTTAATGTGTTTTAGGAATGTATATTTTAGCATAAGCATTTTAAAAATTACTACTCAGTTGTGTTAACAATCAAAGCCAACTTTCCTTTAATGATGGTTGACACTAATTCTTACATGTAATTGTTATAAAAAGAAATAAGTGAGATATAATAGCCTGAGTAATTTGTGCCTAATGTTTGAATAGGAATGTGTTTTCTTTTGCTTCACATATTATGTCATAGTAGAAACTAGATATGAAAATTCTATTGATTTTAATTATCTGAAACTTTGTTCTGTAGTATTGTTCAAATTGGGACTTGGGTGAACATTGAGAGAAATATGATTTAGACAAAGCTTTATTATTTTAAAGATTAGCTTCACTTTATTAAGTCAAAACTATCTTACTCCAGTAAAATTCTTTGCTAGTACCTTTTATATATCAAGGATGATATTTTCAGTTGAATTTGGTTTGTTGCTCTACTAGTCATATAAATTAGATAAATTATTTATAATTTAACACTATTTTTATTTTAATCATTAAATTAATATATTTTATAACAAAGTGTTATATTATTATAAATAATATAATTTTGAACATAATAAAATTATATTCATTTGAAAAATGATCTTGAAATGTGAGCTTGAAATTTTCATATTGCTACTGTGTGTGTGCATGCATGTACACACACGTGTGCTCAACATCTTTAGCCATCAGAAAAGCACAAGTCAAAGTAACTTTGAGACCTTACACTTGTCAATAAGATTAAAAATACAGATGACAGGCAATGCTGGAGAGGATGTGGAGTAAAAGTAACACTCCTCCATTGTTGGTGGGAGTGTAAACTTGTTCAGCCTCTCTGGAATGCAGTATGGTGTTTTATCAGAAAACTGGGAATTAATCTCCCCAAGGAATCAGCAATACCACTATTGGGCATATACCCTAAAGATGCACATTCATACCCCAAAGGCATTAATTAGCTCAACTAGATTCATTGCAGCATAATTTGTAATAGCAAGAACCTGTAAACAACCTAAATGCCCCTAAACTGAAGAATGGATTTACAAACTGTGGTACATCAACACAATGGAGTACTACTCAGTAGTAGAAAAAAATTATATACTAAAATTCACATGCAAATGAATGGATTTGGAGAATATCCTCCTGAGTGAGGTATTACAAACCCAGAAGGAGAAGCAGGGGATATATTCACTCATTAGGAGACTTTAAACAAAAAGGAAAGAACGCCCAAGCTGGAAAAAAAAAAGTCTATTATGTTGATACTTTTGTTACATTCAGAAAGAATGTATAAGTTCTATTGCTGAATTGCCTACACTTTACTAATCAACAATAGTGTATCTATTTCTTTCTTAGAGATTTTCCAATTGAAATTACATCCTTTGTTAACTGTAGAATATAATGCTGCCCTGAATTTTCTGACACAGGCCTCCAGAAACCCACAGTGAGATACATGCGATTGTTACCCTCTGTGGTTTGGCTGCTTATGCGGTTTACCACTCTCCTCCAAAGACATGAGACTTTTTTCACAACTGAAGATTCAGATTAATGAGTTTCCAGTTTATGTATAAAAGTTTCTGAGGTTTTGTTTTCTTAGCTACTCTTCAATAAGACTTTCAACTGTATCTTCTGTATCATTGAATCTTGGGTTTCAATTCTTGTGTTGTAAATAAGTTTGGTAAGGTTATGTATGTTTTTGATTATTTGGATGCTGCTGCAAAAATGGTTTAAATCTTCCAAAAAAAAAATAAGAAAAGAAAAGAAAAAGGATGAAGGATAAGGGGTCGATAGGGCAAGACGAGCCAATTAAAACAAACACTTATTAGATGAGATGGAATTGAAAAAATGTTTTCTGGTTGAATGGGCATAATAATGTCCACCTATTATATACTAAGATCAAGTACAAATCCACTATTGCCAATTATTTATGTCAGAAATTTATATCAGTACATCATTCACAGAACCAATAATAAAATCCATTGTAAGATAAGCAAAGGTTTAAATGAATAGTTGATTTCCTCACAAGCAAGACAAGCCTGAAAATAGCTGATGATATTTGTTCAAGGGATTAAATATGCATCTAATTCAACAAAATACTGTATTTGGCAAAACATATAAACCATATAAAGCCAAATTGTTGCTTGAGGAAGTATAGAAGTAAATATTCAAACAATGTAAATAATATTTTTAAGAATAATTATTTTATTATATTTTTGTATAAAAGCAGTTGTTTATAACTATATCAATCAAAATGTTTAACAATTTTTCTTCTTTGAATTATCTTGACATTATAATAGTTAAATTTTTGAAGGTCATTTGTCTTTGATCTCTGTTTAGCTGTGTTGTGGGCAAGGATATAGTTGTCTCGTGATTCTCCCATAGCACCTATCTCCAGAAAAAAAAAATACTAAAAGAAAACAAAATATCATTTCTCAATGTCATGATATTATGCTTCAGGAAAAGACATTGAAATGTAAAATCCCTTAGATTCTACAAATAATAGAGATTTTTGAAATAAAAATTTTAGATTTCTTAATGATTATACAAGAAATACTACACATCTATTTATATTAATAACAAATACTTGCAAATTTATATTAAAATGATATAGAGCTAGGATTATTGTTGCTTTTACTTTGTTCAAAATATAATACTTTGGCTATGTGATATTATTTAAAATATATTAATGAATTATGAGAAAATTCAGTAGCATATGTGCTCTTAAAACAGTTGAAACCAGTTATTTTCTCTTTAGTACTGTTACGTAATAAATAGAAGAAAAATATTCTGAAGGAGATTTTGTTAGAATATATGTTCTTTTAAAATGAAGACAGTAATATCTCCCTTTTATATATTAAAATAATTTTTAAAATCTATAATGCCAGGCTGATTCCCAATTACATATAAGAAAATCAATATTTTAAATAATTCATAAGAGACTTAATTGAGACTTTATTTTCCAAAAATATGGTTCACTAGTATTTTAATACTAGTATTAACTGAGTTTAAATTGTAGCAGTAATTGATTCCTTAGCTAATGTTTTCTTTTTCTGACTTAAGTTTTGTTTTGTACATTGTTTTTGGGCCATTGAGTATATGCATTTTATGAATAATTCAAACTGAAGAATATATACAGTTTACATATGCTACCTTGCATTATGTGTTTTCTGATTTTTTAACAAATTAGTTTTATAACATAATAGAATATGAAATATAATGAACTGTAATGTATAGAAAGCTTAATTACTTTAAAATAATCAATAACTGAGGCCCTACACAAAGATATGTAAAAGAGAATGAGCAATCACTTTCAACATATGTATTCACTTTTCCTCTTTGAAGATATTAAATCTAATATTGAAGCCATAAATTATGCTTTCTTTTCCACAAACAAAATCAGTTGCTGGGAAAAGTTTAGTGATGAACGTTGAGAGAGCATAAAACATTCTTATTTACCAAAGATAAAATATTTCAACTTTAAATCTGTAGTGATAAAATGTTAAAGATTTTGAATCTTACTGGTACCAACTAATTTTGATTTTTTATTATATTCATTCTCTAATTTAATATTATGTATGTTTATAATAAAAATAAAATTTATAATTTCTATGCTTAGTATAAAATTTTGTTTAAAAATGGATAGCTTTTAAGTAAGTAGTGAAATTGGTGATGATTATGCAAAGTGAAAGAAGATATGGTGATGAATTAGATGAATTATGATCTCTGAAAAAAGAGGAATGAGCTGTGACCCTCAGTGACTTTGCTTTAAACAATCTGTCAGATCGTGTGATCCATAAGACAAGAGAGACTTGAAAAATACCCCTTTAGGAGGAAAAGAACATCTTCACCAGGAATCTCATAAGAAAATAAACGTACTTGGCTTTATGCTTATAATTTCAGAGTCCAAAGAAGACACTAAAGCTAGAAGAATGAATTTAGTGATCACAAACATGGTTCAGTGGGTATGTAAAGTAGTAGAATTGCTTTCTTACTTTGCAGGCAAGAAAACACACAGTTTTAAATCTAATACCTAATTGTCTAATATTAATCTCTTTGTAAACTTCTATGTAGTTTGACCTGTTGACATTAACCTCTCAAATGTTATTACAGATATAAATTTGAGGCCTTTGACTGAAATTCTTAACTTTTCAATTTTTTGGTTTAAATTCTTCAGTACAATAATCTCATCAATTTCTGCATCTGGAAAATTGAGACAATGTAGATTGTATAAATTTTGTTGAACCTCTGTGAGACTCTTATTTTTTAATTATATATTATTTTATTTTTTTATTTAAGAAGCTTTTTTCCATATTTTCCACTGCTCCCTCTCACTTCCTTCCTCCCAGTCCTTCCCAGATCTCCCTTAGCCACTGTCCCATACCTCACTTATTCCTCAAGGAGCACAAGAAATCCCCAGGTGGGTCAGTTTAGTCTGGCATATCCAGTTGATGTAGTTTCAAGTCTCTCATTCATGTACTAAGCCTGGGTTAGGTGTTCTTCTGTAGAGAATTGGCTACAAGATGTCTGTTCATGCACCAGGAACATAGTCTGATCCTACTGCAAGAGGCTCCACAAACTGCCCATGCCATTTGACAGTCATCTACCTTTGGACAGTTTAGTTCCTTTCCCTGAAGGTTCCTCAGAGATTATTTCCGAGTCAGTAAGCTCCTAATAGCTCAGATTGGCCATCTCTGTGGGTCACCTCCTCATCCCTTTGCTCATCTACTATCTCCTCTGTCTCTCTTCAGCTAGACCAGGTGCTCAACCTGGTGCTTAGTGATGGATCTCTACTTCTGCCTCTATCCATTGCTGGATGAAATTCTATAATGACAATTAGGGTGGTCAGAGTCTTTTCCTATGGACCACTTTGTCAAACAACTGAGTGACCAACACATGAATAAACAACAACATTGCCATGATCATTGTAACAGTTATTTTGCTGTATTTTCCATATTGAGCAATGACCTATTTATTTAAGGAAATGTTGCATTTGAGTTCAGTTGAATTAAAAGTTAAACTCTAGTTTTTTTGGTTATGCATCACATCTTTGAAGTTTCTTCCAAAATTACAGACAACACACCTGCAAAGCATTAGCCATGTGAAAAACAGCTACAGCTGTGTTTCAAGTTTCAAAAGCAGAAGATACCACTGCTTTGGGTACTAAATAGTTCAGCAGTAGAAGGAGCTATGAATTCTCAGCCACTCTATATGACTTGGAGGGCAGTGGCCATGTCATAGTCTGAGACAAAGACTCCAGAAGAGGTCCTATGAACTACAATGTTAGTATGTGAACAAGAATCATCACAAATCAAAATGGTTGAATTCAGCCATCCCCATGACCTGCCCTAAGGTAACAGACAGCCCAGCCTGGGGGCAGAAGTGGAAACTGAAAGGAACAAAAACTGACAGAATTATAGGTAACAAAAGGTTCTACCAAGCTTGGAAAGGTTGTCTTACCCTTAATGGCTGAGAGCAGACCTGTAATTTAACAGCCTTGAGCTTGAGGTCAGTAGATTTATCAGTCTCACCAGCCACTTACTAGCTCCTCACTGCTAGAGAATCATAGAAAGCTGAAGCTACTATAAAGACAATGAACAAACAGAAGCATGATGAAAAATGATTTTACAAAACACAAAGAGAATCTTCTTCTGAAAATGCTAGCTAATTTGACCTGTGTATCTCTCAATAAAATCCATTAAATGACAATTAGATTTATCTACAACTTCTCAAGTGAAAAACAGACTGTATATCCTAAAATTAAAAATTAAAATTAAAAGAAAAATTAGCTGGAAATGTCAGAACATGGTCCAAATGTAGAGTCATACGATGATATTTCTGAGTTCTTATGAGAAAACTACAAGAAACCAAGATAAGTCTCTAGACCTCAGTTTCTTCAAAAACATGGAATTGGTTTGAAAGGTGACTTTGTGCCATTCCAGAGAAGGTTGTAGAAGAAAAGAGGAAATTTATTTCAAATTATTCATTACAGCTAGCTACTGTTACTTGTTTACATCCCTCAATGGAAATACATGTTTTTAGTTGTTTATTTATTTATTTATTTATTCATTCATTCATTCTTGTATTCATTTTTGCCCTGCTGACAAGTGCCATTCTTATCCATGTTCAGTTTTTCTTTGGGATTGTACATTTTACTTTATGTGACTCCTTTTAACACTCAGAGTATGAAGTGTCTGAAGCTATGAATAAAGTTGTCTACTGAATGACACTTTTGTACTACTAATTTACCTACTCCATTTTTCCATGTTCCATGGCCTCAAGAGTGGTAAAATATGTGCATATAATAAGACAGAAAAATAAGTAACACAATATACTAATGTAATATTCTTTCAAAAAATTATAACTTCTTTACTACTAAATTGAGAAGTACTTAAATAATATGAATGAATTATACATAATACTAATTTTTAAAATATTAATAAATTAATGATCTATAATTCAAAATGTATAGAAGTAAGTAGGTGAATGAATGCAAAATTCGGAGAGATAAAAGATAAATCTAAAACGTAGAAATAAAACTAAGCGAAATATCTGAGGAAATCACCAATAGGAGTGAAAGTAAGACATGAAAGAAAAATTAAAAACCAATTGGGATTTTGGAAAATAATAACAATAAATCAAAAGGTAACATAGCAACAAGTGTTACTAATAGACCTAACTGTACAAAATAAAAGATTTCAGGAATTCAGAAAAAGATCAAGGAAATAAACTGCTGAAACATTACTGAAAGAAACATTAAATAAGTAGGCATGGTCTCTACATTCAAGACCTTTGTGTTATAAAAGATCAAACCTCACAATGCATGGAGAGAAGGAGATAAATTGAAAAATAAAGGCACTGGAAATTTACTCAATTAAGCAATAGCAGACAATTTTACAGATAATTATTGTAATTTAAGATCCCTTAAATGATATTACATCAATTTAATGTCTTGAGGTATATGTTAGTATTTTCCATGTAGAAGGATGGATCATGCTGACACACTGCCCAGAGGCCATGTTGAGCTTATTGGGGTCTGGATATCCAGGGAACAGGTGGGGGAGGGGAGGAAGGAAAGAGAGAGATAGAGAAAAGGGGGGAGAGGAGTAGAAAAAGAGAGATAGATCCCTGTCATATGTTGTGTCTCTTTAAAGGGTGACCATGTAGACACTCCCTGATGTGTGTCCTGTGAGAGCATGCTCCCTCAAACCTGAGTGATTAAAGATATTAAAAAGGGGTGAATTGTTAGTACATAAACATCAAAGATCGCCCTAGCTTGTGTCTCCTGGTAGTGGCCATGCGATTCCAGAGTCACCACCTTGTGGCCATGCTCCTGCCCACAGAAAACTCTTTTACGGGACACATCTTATCAAAGTTTCATAATTTATCACAAGTATATTTTTCAACTTTCTCATTTTACTTATGAAAGAATGTTTTATCTGTTTTCAATCTGAACTACTTGTAACTAATGCAAATTTCTGCTGCCTTTCCTATGCCTTTAATTCAGTGTGATTGAAAATACATTTTACAAATGGAGGTAAAAAGATAGTGCCTATGTGTCAGTAAACTTATTTTTTTTCTTTTAACAAAGAACAGTTTTGAAACAAATGTCTCTACACTTAAGTATTTTTACTAATCAATTGACAATTCAATACATTGTATTCTGCTCATATTTTTCTGCTCAGATCCACCCCTCTTTCTAAGCTCACTCAACTTTGCATCCTCAACTTTTGAGAAGCCATTGATAACTAAAGAGAAAGGTAAGTTTATTTAAGACTATGACCTCTGGAAGGTTCATTATACCCAAACAGGTAGTCATACACACAAGAGAATATATGCTTTATAAAACACAGTATAGGTTTTTAATATATTTATTTTAATGTGAAATATACATTAAACTATAAGTTTATAAATGTGTATTTTAAGAAATTATTTTACTATAAATTTTCAAGAACAAAATAAGACTAAATTGTTTAGAAAATTAAAGATAATGTACAGTTGTGATATTTTAGTATGTAAACATATCCAGAATAACACAAAGTCTACTAGGAGTAAGGTTACTCATAGAGATTGGATATTTTTACTATTAAATATCTATGTCAGATGCATATTTAAATTTATTAGGAGATAGGTATTCTTCCCATAAAGCATAAATGCACAATATTTTCTTTTTTAAAAATATCTTTTTTTCCTTTTATTTATTTATTATTATTATGAACAAAGAAGTCACACTTTCTATCCTTATATATCCTTATTCAAGATGCCTTCCCCCTCCCACCACATCAGGTCATTCTTTCTTCTCCACAACTCCCCATCTCCTCCCTGCGCAGGCAGCAGGCAGGTCTAAGGTCCCAGTGTCCCAATATTGCTTAGTTCAGTCTCCACTCCTGGCAGATCCAGTTTTCTCCCCCCACCATCAAGACTGAGTCAGGTGTTCCTCTAGGGGGAGTGGGATCCAAGGAGTCAGTTCAGGGTGTTTCTGATCCCAAGCTGTTCAATGTTTGTGGTTTGCAGCTTGGGCATGCGTTGGTTTCTTTCTTGTTTGTTTGTTTGTTTAGAGTCCACTAATGAGTGAGTACATACCCTGCTTATCTTTCTGGATTTGTGATACTAGGCTCAGGAGGATATTCTCCAAATCCATCCATTTGCCTACAAATTTTAGGATATCATTTTTTTATTTTTTTTAGTGCTGAGTAGTACTCCGTTGTGTAGATGTACCACGGTTTGTTAATCCATTCTTCAGTTGAGGGACATCTAGGATGTATCCAGGTTCTTGCTATTACAAATAATGTTGCTATGAACATAGTTGAGCTAATGCCTTTGGAGTGTGACTGTGCATCTTTACCGTACACACCCAGAAGTGATATTGCTGGGTCCTTGGGGAGATGGATTCTCAGTTTTCTGAGAAACCGCTATATTGCGTTCCAAAGTGGCTGAACAAGCTTACACTCCCACCAACAATGGAGGAGTGTTCCCCTTGTTCTGCATCCTCTCCAGCATAGGCTGTCCTCTGTGTCTTTTATCTTAGCCAATCTAACAGGTGTCAGGTGGTATCTCAAAGTTGTTTTGATTTGCATTTCTCTGATGGCTAAAGATGATGAGCACTTTTTCAGGTGCCTTTCAGCCACTCGTAATTCTTCTGCTAAAAATTCCCTTTTTAGATCTGAACTCCATTTTTTGATTGGGTTATTCAAAGTTTTGGGCTCTAAATTCTTGAGCTCTTTATATATCTTAGAGATCAGTCCTCTATCACTTGTAGGGTTGGTGAAAATTTTTTCCCATTCTGTAGGCTGTCATTTTGTCCTATTGACAGTGTCCTTGGCTTTGCAGAAGCTTCTTAGCTTCAGGAGATCACACTTATTGATTTTTGGTCTTAGTGTCTGTGCCACTGGAGTTATATTTAGGAAGTGGTCGCCTGTGCCAATTCGTAGAAGTGTATTTCCCACTTTGTTTTCTATCAAGTTTAAAGTGGCTGGGTTTATGTTGAGATCTTTGATCCACTTGGATTTGGGTTTTGATAAATGCATAATATTTTCAATTAACTCAGCTATTAAGAATAGGATATGCTAATATTTTAATGGTGAGATGCTGAGAAGGGGACTGTTGCTTTGATAAGTTAAACCATTTGGCTCTAAATTCTTTGCTACTGGATTACATAGGAAGAGTGTCAAACAATATGAAGTTTAAGGGTAGATGAGTTTTAGAATGACTTAAAAAGAAATTAGTAATGCACTATTCACAGAGCTTAGAATAGAAATAGAAATAGAAATAGAAATAGAAATAGAAATAGTGAAAGGCTAGTTCATGAGGTTTTAGGAGGTGATAAGAGTTAGCAGTTCCTGTGCTACAGGCCATTTCTATCTTATTCTGACTTTGGTATACTTATATTTAAGTGAGGCCAATTCAAAATTAAATGAATTTTTATTAATAGAGTATACTTCAAGGCAAGTTGGCATTCATTTCTCTCTGGACTGTCTGCAGCGTGCCTCATCCTGCTGCTGTACCTTCAACTACTGCTGGCCCATGATTTTTCTCACCAGAATAAATCGTATGCACAAAAAATAAGCCCTTTCCTTTATAAGTTTCTTTTGACATGTATTTTGTTCCAGCAAAAAGAAATGTATCTAATACAAATCTTAGAATAGTACTAAAATATATTACCCAAAATAGGAGCTTTCATCTCTCACTTGATTCTTCTTCTCTACAAAATTTGACTATGGAATTTGATCTTACACATACTAATGTTTGTTTGCTTTTATTCATTTATTTATTTTACATCCCTGCCACAGACTCCCAATCCTTCTCCTGCATCTCTTACTCTCCTTCTGAAATTCCCTCCCCTTCTGTCTCTATCCAGAAAGGAGCAGGTCTCCTATGAGTATCAGTAATACATGGGATATCCAGTTGTGATAAGACTAAACACCTCCTCATATATTAAAGCTGGGCAAGGTGACACTCTGTTTGAGAAGTAGTATCCCCTAAACCAGTAAAAGAATGGAGACAGCTCCTGCTCCTGAAGTTAGGAGTTCCATAAGAGAATCAATCTAGACAACTGTAATATATATGCAAAATGCCAAGGACACTGTCTTGCAGGCTCCTTTGTTGTCAGTTGAGTCTCTGCAAAACGTAGGGGCCCTTGACTGTGTGAACTTTTTTGTGGTGTCCTTGACTCTGGCTCACATGCTGTTCTGCTCTTCCTCTGCAGGATTCAGAAACTCTACCTACTGTTTTGCTGTGGGTCTCAGCATCTGCCTCCATCAGTTGCTGAATGACATTTCTCTGGGACAAATATTGTTATAGGATATGACCAGTTTAGGTTACTTATATACTTTTGCTGGGAGTCTAACCTAGGGTCCTCTCCATAGACTCCTGAGAGATTCCCTTGTGCCAAGGTTCCACCTAAAATTGAAATGACCCCTTCAGCATTCTGCTCCTCTGTGTAACCCCAGGGTGATTGCTCATATTCCCATCCACACTTGTCCTCAGTACACTCAATAATAGCACAAGGATACTTGCTCAACTATGCTCTTAGCAGGTCCATTTGTAATAGCCAGAACCTGGAAATAACTTACCTGTTCCTCTGCTGAGAAATGGATAAAGAAAATGTGGTACATTTAAACAATGGAGTATTACTCAGCTGCTAAAAATAAGGACACCAAGAAATGTGAAAGAAAATGGTTGTAACTCAAAAAAAAAAAAAATCCTGACTTAGTGAGGACAGCCAGACCTATAAAGACAAACATGGTAAGCACTCACTCATAAGTTGATACTAGCTTTTTCTCAAAGGATCCAGGTTTAATTCCCAGCATCCACAAGGTGTCTCACAACCATCTATAAGGTTATCCCATTCTTTCCTCTGGCATGCAATCATGTGCTACATTTTTCTACTGAAGTTGCAGCTCTATTGAAAAGTACTTTACTGTATTCATGAGGTAGCTCACACAATGGAAAATAATGAGTTTAATAGTGACTGTCTGGCTTCATGTTAGAGAAACTGATTATTTATTAGACTCTCAATCATCAAGCTAAGTGATTCAGCAGTCTCAATTTGGTGCTGAAAGCCTATAAGATCCCAGCAGTTTCTCATTCTATGTCTATATCTGATGTCTGAAGAAGCTTGTAGATTATGTTGTCAGTAAAGAATAGCTGAAGAGAAAGTACAGAAGGAAGCATTGCCTTTCCCTTGGAAATCTTTAGATATGGGCTATCTAACAAATGATCTTAATGTACTCTGAACCAAGTCTTCTAATTGGGCAAAATTCCAAAGGAGTGGGAACAGGAAAGAAATAAAAATGCCAGGAAATTCCATGGGCTTTCATGCTGAGCTAAGTGGTGGTTTCTCAATATCCTGTTACTACAGAAAAGATCTTGAAATATCTGGAGTAAAGTCAGGACATCAACAAATTTCTGCTTTGGAAGAAGCATTTGACAAATAAACTGGAAATTTTGCTACCCAGACAACTCGTTAGAGGTCACAATCACTGTAGCTCATAGCCTAAAAAGACAGATAAAAGACATGGAAGACAGAAAAAAAAATTATTTTTAAGAATGGAAAGATAAACAAAAAAAAAATCAGAGGATATTCTTTTGTAATTTCTTAGCAGTTAAATGCATATCAACATTATCTGGGTACCAGAAGAATGAATACAATTTTGTATTATGAAGGTAAGAGATGACTAATGCTAACAGAATATCCTGAGTGAGCTTCCTCACACTAGCCTCCATCTATCAGAGAAAGAAAAAAATAGATCAAGAAAACTCAAATTTATTATTATTGATTGAGGGAAATATTTAAACCTTTACTAGAAGCCTCATTTATTTCAATGTACACACAGGAGAATGAAGGTTAGTGGGAGGCGTTGCTTCCTGAGATGCTATTTATTCATTTAATATAAATTTCTGTAATGAGAACTCTGGTTATGTTGCACTTTGGCTCATAAAGAAATTTTTTTAGTGATGCCATATGAAATACAAACTCTTTGGCATTCTAGACTACATCATGGCTTTCAAATTTTATCCCTTTCTAGTTTTTTTCCACATACCATATGCTACATCACAAATGAAAAACAAGCTATTCCATGAATAGCCACTTAATCCCTTTGCTTTTGATTTAGAATGCATATTTCATAAATCCACCCCCCAAATCTGCCAAGAACAGGATGTATTTCCTGTAACCTTCTTAATGTTTTCCAGTTACAGACATACCTCAGAAGCCTTATGTTAGTGCTTGGTAGGCATGTTTTCCTCTATTATTTATATGTAATAATATGCATGCTATAATTATGTTGCTTATGACTATGGTTTTATTTATTTTGTTTATTTACTATAAGCTTGACATTTCTTTTAAGTGACTTTGTTACTTTCTTCTTTTTACTTTTTTTTCAATTGTTGTTCACACAAAAGTCCCAATAAGTATCTGAAACAGTAGCATAAATTTAAGGTAAGACATATGAAGCAATATTTTAGTTTATATTTTTGAATAAATAATTTAAAATTAAGCTTAAATGAAGTTAAGATTTAGTGTCAAATATTCACAAAATATACATGTATAGTATTCTAATATCTATTTCATAATTTCAAAAATACAAATGAAAACACATATTTTATAGGGGTTTATTTCTTTTATGAATTTTAACTTGTATTTATATCGCAAATATCTAATCATAGAAATAAATCTGCTTTAATAAATATGATACAGGAATAACTGGATGCTCTTATAGTAAAATATACTATAGACCCAAACAAATCTTCAAGGAAGGAAAAGATCAGCTGTAGAAAATTGAGGACACTTCAAATTTTTTGAGCTAATGGAATCAATATATTATTCAAAATTTATCTTTGTACAACTTTATCTTTGTCTAATTTACTCTTTCTGTTTTATTACAGAATTAATAGTTTGGGAGACTGCCAGAAAAGAATGAGGAATTATTGACTAGAAATTCAACATATCATGAAATAAAAAATTTAGAAAGGAAAAAAATTCACTCATTTATTTTGGGAAGATAACATTTTAAGGTATAGGAATGTCAGAAATGCTGAGCATTCATCAACTTTAAAATGTTATTGGTATACAAAATCATGAAGTTCAAAATATATAATTTCACACCCCAGGTAATTAACATGATGGTTGTAACATCTGAGTAAAGTTGACCTTTCAGTCTTTTTTTTTTTTTTTTCCTACTTCACAGTTCCCTTAGAGCTTGTGAGCAACCAGACACCTATTGCTACATATAATATGAATTTAGCCTATTTTAGTATTGGTCGACATTTGTGCATTCATTCTTAAGACTTTTATTTCATTTCACTTTTTTCTTTAATGCTTTGAGGTGATTTTATATACTCCAGCTGTGCTTAAAGTCTCTATGTAGGCAAGGATGACCTTGAATTTCTGACCTTACTTTCCTTACTTCTGAATCACTAGGAGTACAGGAGGAAGCATCCTGTTTATGGAGTGCTCAGAAAAGAACTCAGAATCTTGTGTGTGCCTGAAAAGCAAAGGAACAGTGAAGCCACACCACAAACTTATTTTAATCTTTTACACATGCTGACTTCTTATTTTAAAAAAGTAACAATAACTACTAGTATGTTTTTACACATTTCTTTATTTTTTTCTCTTGTTTGGCACTTGATAAAGTAGGGCCATTTAGGTTATACCATAGGCCATACAATGTGGTATGCATGGAAAATGACACTAGCAAAGGACTTGGGACAGAGATAGCCCTAGGAGACTGGGATACAATGCACTGGTTTTAGACAGGCTGAAAATGAAAATATCATATGCCACATTTCTAAAATATTTTCTGTTTACTGCTGTGGAATTTGAAGCTCTATTGGCATCCACATCAGGACATTGACACTTGGAAACAATTATAGGTGGACAAAGTCCATTTCCCTGATTCCCAGACATTTTACAACTGTGAAGAGACTTTGAGAGCAAACCATTCTAAATCATTGTCCAGTGATTAGATAAGAGCCCTTAGTTATACCAAATTATTTCTCTATAGGGCTGAAACATTAGATCTTACCCCATTTTATATCCTTTCCACTAAATTAAGATTGGTAGTGACATACTTTGGAAAAGGTGTGTAAGTACATAAAAAAACATGTATAAAGAAATGATCTGTGTTTTACAAGCAGAATAAAAAACACAAATGGAAAGTCAGTGAGTCAGTGTGTTCCATAGAAGGGCCAATTATAATCTGTTTTCTGGACAAAATTGTTTAGGCATCTGCTTTATATTCAAGCTCATCTCCATTTCATGTTCCTACATTTGGTTCAAAAGATCTCACTCCAGGCTTATGCCAATTCTCTCAACAATTTGGCAAACAAAAATCAAATCTCTTCTCTGGCAAGAGAAAGCCTCCACTTGATCTATCTGTGACACATTAATAATTTTGTACCTTAATAAAGCCACATCATTTGTACATTCTATAATTATCTCCATATTTGATTTGCAATCACCATTGACCATCAATCTTGAGAAGGTTTGCTATGAGGACTTTGTGATATTTCCAAACTGAAAGCAGGCACAGAGAAGAGGGCGAATTCAATGCCTTAACTAAATGCACAGAAATCACTGAATCTCTTCACTTTCAGGGTTTGCTATTTGCAGAGATGATGAGAGTACTGAGTCATAGAACAAGGTCTGAATCATAGACATTTTACTCTGCTGTAATGGTTTCTCTTCTAGTGTATATTTGCTTTTCTGTTTGCATTAGTTCTTCCAAGGCCAACCGAGAAAATAACAATAATGTTGTTTTTATAGAGTCTACTCTCAGAATACTGCAAGTCTAAATTACTCTGCAAGAAAAGCTACTATATTATTTTTTATGTTTTTTTTTCTGGAAGCATATATTCTAAATTTACAAGGAGAGCAGAGGAGTATGCATTATGTCCATAGTGAATATGAATTTAGCAGACCAAGAAATTTAATATTCCATTAGTAAAATAAAAGGAAGCCATTTGAATCTTTATAAGGTCCGTATAAGTATGCAAAGACGTAAGGAAAGACAAAGCTCAATTAATGTCATTACTTGATGATACTTCCTGTTGCACTCATTTTCCTCTTACTATATATAATCTCCAGACTGAAGCTATTTATACATACCTCTTTGAATATTCACAGAAATCAAGGAAAGGATTGTTATTTGTCTTATTTTAATTGGTAATAACTTAATCCATGACAGAGAGATGTGGTCGTTAGAATGAAAAGCACCCCATTGGCTCAGGGAGTGGTACTGGCTGGAGTAGGTGTGGAGTTGTTGAAGGACATGTGGCGATGTAGGTAAGATATGAGGTTTCAAAGCTCAAAGGAGGTCAAGTATGTTTCAGTTTCTTCTTGCTGCCTGAGAACCAAGATGTAGAATTTTCATCTCCCTCTTCAGCACTATGTCTGTCTGTATGCCACCATGCTTCCTGCCATGTTGATAATGGACTAAAATTTGAATTGTAAACTAGCACCCATTAAACATTTTCTTTTATAAATATTTCTGTAGTCATGGTATCTCTTTACAATAATAAGCCTCTAACTGAGACAAATGCTAAAGGGCAACTTCCTACTTGTGCTCCTTGAGGATCTTAAAGTGTTGGCAGTTGGCTTCTGAGTATCAGCCCAATGCCCCATGCTATCTATACCTGTGGATATCAAATGAAGAACGATGGTGTTCAAAGCAAGCCTCTGAGTAGAATCAATTTGTAATTTGATTTTGATTCCTTTATAAGTACTTTATTAAATATGACAATTTTCCTGTCCACAATTCAGGTTGTGTCAATTTTGTTCTTACATGGTTATAAAATTCCAAATTCTTCATGATGGCTTTTAGAATATCAATCTATGTTGTTTGTCTGACTACTTGTACAGACATAGGTCTTAATAACCTACCTTAGCATCATTACATCTGTCTCATCTAACACTCTTCAGCAGCTCAGTTTCTGAGAGAGTGCTTGTGGATATACCACCTGAAACATGAATGATAATTATCACAGGAGTTTTATGTCAGGTGTCGATACTGGCAGCCTTTAGGGTGAAAAAGGTAATAGGTGAAAAATGTACATTCAGTAAAATTATTTCAAAACATTTTATTTTTATGTTATAACAATCTCTCCTGTGAAGAAACATTAATAACAACTAACTGTATCCTTATGGAATCTAAAATACTTCAGAGAACACACAGATAATTTTACAACATTTATTTATTAGATTAGAAAACGATCATCACAGCATTTATTTCACTTCCTCTTCTGTATTTTCAAATTTTCTAAAATAACAACCATTATTTTGTTAGTAATAACATATTATAATGTTCAAAATCAACACAAGTTTTCAATTAAAATAAATTTTAATTAAAATTTTGTTTCTTCATTAAAATTTTTATTCACTTCTTGGCTTGTCAGTAAGTATTTGCAATAGATATAGACCTTATGAAACATCCCTGGAAACATATATCATTCCAAGTTAGAGTATTCTTCATACTGTACTTGTCCACTGATGATTACAGAATTTTCTTAAGTTTTCTGATGATTACAGCTCAGTACAGAGAGCACCAAATGCAGATGACTGCTTCCTCATCTATCACTTATTGTGATTTGAAAGCCTGCTGTTAGGACAGAGAAAGACTCACTACAAGGAGCCTCTCCAGGAGAGTATTTTTCTTGGTACCTAAACACATTAAAATGACATTATTTAAAAAAGCCTTACTTTTGCCTGAAAGAAGGCAGAGACATCATGATGGTAAAAACAAAAACACAATACATATTTTATAGCATAAATATAGTATTTCTTGTTCTTCTACTGTGGCTTCTATTCACAACACATTATTCTTCTTTTCTTCTTACTCATGTGTACAAATTTGTCTATAGAAAAATGTTTCTTTTTCAAAAAAAATATTTATTTATTATATATACAGTATACAGAAGAGGGTTCTAGAGCTCATTATAGATGGTTATGAGCCACCATGTGGTTGTTGGGAATCGAACTCAGGTCCTCTGGAAGAACAGTCAGTGCTCTTAACCTCTGAGCCATCTTTCTAGTCCCAGAAAAAATGTTTCTTATAGTTGTATTTCAAAAGAAAACATTTTGAAAATATAATTTGGTATTCAATATTGGCTTTTATCATGTTCTCTACTTTTAAAAGATATTATTTGAGTTTACACAGTTGAAATATACTGCTAACTCAAATACAAGAAGAATATATGGTGCAGATATAGATTTTGTTTCATTTGTTCACACTATTGATTTTGGGAAGACATTAAAAATCATTTCAACTGTTTTTTTTTAAAAAGTGACTTTATTCACAATAAAAAAAATAATCCTCCAAACAAAAAAATAAAATAAAATAAACATTTTAAAATAAGAAAAGAGAAAATGTTACAACTCACTTAATAAGCCTGGTTAACACAATACCAAAGTCTGACTAAGCAACAACAATCTTTAGACCAGTAGGCTAAGTTCTCATCTACATAATTAAATGGGAAATAAGCATTCTTTTCAACAAATGTTGCTATAGCATCTATATAAACATATAAAAATTGAGCATTAATTTCTCCTAAAATACAAATAATAAGCTTAATATAAATGCCAAAGTTATAAAATGCCTGAAAGGAAACAAGAGAAAAATGTAGACTTAGGAATAGAAAAAAATATAAAAGAAAACTTTTAATATAGTAGACATTATTCCAAATAAAATCTTGTGATCTACAGAACATAAAATTTCTTCAAGGTCATCTAAGAAAATCTATACAAATTTGGGGATTTTTTCAATTAAAAATGATTTGGAGGTGATGACTACATTTATCTGTGGGTATAGATAAGCTTTAAAGTTAGGAATTACACAGAGTTACAGTAACAGATTGTCTCCTAAAACCCATGACCTTACTTGCCTAGGGAGGCTAGCTAAATTCCTGGTGGTACTACTCTGACTTCCCTCAGCTGAGTGAATCCTAGTCTATTTGAACAGCTGGTAGCTGTCACCCACACTCAAGTGTCACTACTGCACTTTTATGTGGATCTCCTCAATACTGATCCTCCTTATGGTTCATAGCTGTTGCTTTTGTGTCTTGGTAGGAACTGAAAGAAGAAAGGGGAAGGAAAAATTAATGTAATTATGTTTTAATTAAAATGTGTAAAGAAATGTAATGATTAGGGAGGGGTCAGAGAGATAGCTCAGCAGTTAAAAGCACTTGTGGAAAAAAAGCTTTCTGCACACTGTTTTTTGATTATTTGTAATTTATGCCTGTATACATACATCAGTTTTACTGATTGTATATGACACCTACAACTGTAAGCATGTCCCATGCCAATCAAAGAGGATTCTCCAACATCTGAATATATTATAAAATTCTCATGAATTTCATGAGTTCTAAAGATAAATGTCAATTTCAAGTTTTGTTTTAGAAAATCAAACTTCCCCTGTATTATTCTCTTCTTATAAAGGCATCAAAATCAATAGGATAATTTCATTTAGTCAAACATTTTTATATAAAAATGTTGACATAGTGTTTATGTGTTTATGCCTGAGGACAAATATCAGCAATTTAGAAATTATGTTAGAAATCATATTTGCTCATATACATATTGACATATGAAGCTGTTAAATAGTATATAAACAATATTTTCTAATGTAATGAGAAGAATCATCTTTAAACTTAGTAGAGGCACCATGCCACCTTATTATGCTTAACTGATTTAAAGCAACATAACAAATTGTGATAACTCTAAACATAAAATAAAATTTTAAATGTACTGGATTGGTAAATTTATATATAAATAGCTTTTTCTTATTTATTCTAAATACTACAAAGTTTTAACTTTAAATATCTCACTAACCTGGCCAAGTAAGTATTTTAAAATCTAGAATAGCCTACCTTATATGTAGATATTCTTTTTTTCCTTTTTTATTGTTTTTTTTTTGGAAATCAGTATCAAACTTTATATAAAAAAGCCAGATATCCAGGATAGCTAAAAAAAAAAAACAAAAACAAACACAAACAAAAAAACAAACAAAAATCATACAATAATAAAATTTCTCTTTTCACTAAAATGTGTGAAACATAAAAAAAAAACCAAAAAAGTAAAACAAAACAAAACAAAAAAACCAAAGCAAAACAACAACAACAAAAAAACTCTAAAGTTACCCAAGCCAGGTTAGGCTCAGCTACAGATGAAGAAAGCACAGTAATGCGCACAAATACACTATGACCACCACAAATTTCTGCTGAGCAACCCTTCTGCAGTCAAACATAAAGACTTTGCTTGTTTGTTTGTGTGTGTCTGTTTGTGTGTGTGTGTGTTTTAAATCAATGTATTTACCCATCATCTTTCAATGAAATAAGAATTTTTTTGCATGTAGGCAAAAGCATCAATTCACATGAATTAAAAATATTAACAAAATAAATGTTTTAGCTTATACTCCACTAATGAATGAGTACATTTTCTGCTTATACTGCTGAGTTTGTAAGACCTCACTCAGGAGGATATTCTCCAAATTGATCCATTTGGTGCAAATTTTAGGATATTATTTTTTCTTATTGCTGAGTAGTATTTCATTGTGTAGATGTATCACACTTTGTTAATCCATTCCTCAGTTGAGGAGCATCTAGGTTGTTTACAGGTTCTTGGTATTACGAATAATGCTGCTATAAACATAGGTGAGTTAACGCTTTTGGGGTATGGATATACATATTTAGGTTATATGCCCAATAGTGGTATTGCTGGATCCTTGGGATGTTTGATTTCAGGTTTTCTGAGAAACCACCATACTGCATTCCAGAGTGGCTGAACAAGTTTAAAATCTCACCAATAATGGAGGAGGGTTCCCCTTGCTCTACATCCTCTCCAGCATAAACTGTCACCTATGTTTTTAATCTTAGCCATTCTGACAGGTGTAAGGTGGTATCTCAAAGTTGTTTTGATTTGCATTTCTCTGACAGCTAAAGACATCTAGTACTTTTTCAAGTGCCTTTCAGCCATTTGAAATTCTTCTGCTAAGAACTCTCTTTTTATTTGGGTTATTCAGGGTTTGAGGCTCTAGTTTGTTGAATTCTACATGTATTTTGGAGATCAATCCTCTGTCACTTGTAAGGCTGGTGTAAATCTATCCCCATTCTGTAGGCTGTCATTTTGTTTTAATGACTGTGTCCTTGGCCTTACAGAAGCTTCTCAGTTTCAGGTGGTCCCACTTATTGATTATAGTTCTTAATGTCTGTGCTACTAATGTTATATTTAGGAAGACCAGTGTCAATGCGTTGGAGGGTATTTTCTACTTTTTTTCTATCATGTTCAGTGTAGCTAGGTTTATGTTGAGGTCTTTGATCCACTTGGATTTGAGTTTTGTGCAGGGTGATAGGCTTGGATATATTTGCATATTTCTACATCCTGTCATCCAGTTATGACAACACAATTTGTTGAAAATGCTATCTATTTTATTGAATATTTTTGATCTCTGTCAAAAATCAAATGTTCATGGGTTTGTGGGTTAATGTCTGTGTCTTCAGTTTAATTCCATTGATCTACAAGTCTGTTTTTATGTCAGTACTAGGCTGTTTTTAATATTGTATCTCTATAGTATAACTTGTAGTTGGGGATGCTGCTGCCTGCTGAGATTCTTTTGTTGAGCAAAATCGTTTTGGCAATCCTAGCTTTCCTGTAAATTCCAAATGAACTTGATTATCGTTCTTTTAAGGTCTGTAAAAAATTGTGTTGTGATTTGATGGGAATTGCATTGAATCTATAAATTGTTTCGGTATGATAGAAATTTTCACTATGTTGATCCTACCTATCCAGGAACATGGGAGATCTTTCCATTTTCTGATATTCTCTTCAATTTCTTTCTTCAGAGATTTGAAGTTTTTGTCAAAGAGAACTGATACTACTTTGGTTGTAGTCACACTGAAGTATTTAATTCTATTTGCAACTATTATAAAGGGTGATGTTTCCCTTATTTCATTTTCAGCCCTTTTATCTTTAGTGTATAGGAGTGCTACTGATTTCTTTGAGTTCATCTTGTATCCTGCTACATTGCTGAAGGTGTTCACCGGCTATAGAAGTTCTCTGGTAGAATTTTGTGAGTTACTTATGTATACTATCATATCGTCTGCAAACGGAGATAGTTTCACTTCTTCTTTTCCAATTTGTATCCCCTTAATCTCTTTTTGTTTTCTTATTGCTATGGGAAAACTTATATTGAACTATATTGAATAGATATGGGGAGAGGGACAGCCTTGTCTAGTTCCTGATTTTATTGGGATTGCTTTGAGTTTCTCTAGATTTAGTTTGATGTTGGTCATCGGCTTCTTGTAAATCACCTTTATTATATTTAGTTATTTCCCTGTATTACTTATCTCTCCAGGACTTTTATCATAAATGAGTGTTGGACTTTGTTAAAGGCTTTTTCAGCATCTAAGAAGATGATCATGTGATCTTTATTTCTTCAATTTGTTTATATGATGGCTGACATTTATAGTTATTTGTATGTTGAACCATCTCTGCATTTCTGGAATGAGGCCAACTTGATCATGGTGGATAATTTTTTTTATATGTTGTTATAATTGGGTGGCTAGAATTTTGTTGAGTATTTTTGCACCAATGTTTATTAGGGAGATTGCTCTTTAATTCTCTTTCTTAGTTGCATCTTTGAGTAGCTTGGGTATCAGGTTGATTGTGGCCTCATCAAAAGAGTTTGGCAGCATTCCTTCAGTTTCCACTCTGTGGAACATTTTGTTGAGTATTGGTTCTTCTTTGAATGTGTGGTAGAATTCTGCAGTAAAATCATCTGGTTCTGGGCATTTTATTATTATTATTATTATTATTATTATTATTATTAGTTTTGAAAGTGTAAGCATTTCCAAGGCTTGCATTCACCTGGAATGTAACAGTCGCAACTATGCCACTGGTTGTGGCTATGCAAACATGGGTCCACCCACCCTCTTAAAGAAAGTGCTCACACAAGTCCCCTCCCTCTCTTTCTCTTTCTCCCCTCCCTTCTGCCTGCACCTCTACCTGCTGCTCTAATAAACTCTTGTGTGGTATTCCCAGTGTTGAGATTCTATTCACATGCCACATGCAAAAAACTAACATAGAGAGAGAGAAACTTTTGATAACAGCGTCAATTTCCATTGGTGTTATAGGTCTGTTTAGGTCTTTAATCTGTTCTTGATTTAATTTGGGAAATTAATATTTGTCCAGAAAGCTGTCCATTTTTTTTAGGTTTTTCATTTTAGTAGAGTATAGATTTTCAAAGTATGACCTGATAATTTTCTGAATTTCCTTGGTTTATGTTGTTGTGTCTCACTTTTCATTTCTGATTCTGTTAATTTGAATACTCTCTCTGTCTTTTGATTAGTTTGGATAAGGGTTTATCTATCTTGTTATCTTTCTCAAAGAATCAACTTTTTGATTCATTGATTCTTTGTATTGTACTCTTTGTTTCTATTGTGCCGATTTTAGCCCTATGATTATTTCCTGCCATCTACTCCATTTACTTGAGTTTGGTTCTAATTTTTCTAAAGCCTTCAGCTGTATTGTTAGGTCTCTTGCATAAGATTTTTCTTGGTTTTTCATATAGGCATCCAATGCAATGAATTTTACTCCTATCACAGTTTTATTGTGTTCCATAAGTTTGGGTACTTTGTAGATTCATTTTCATTAAATTTTAGAAAGTCTTTGATTTCTTTCTTAACTTCTTTCATGACCCAGAGGTGGTTCAATGTAGAGTTGTTCAGTTTCCATGAGTTTGTAAGCTTTCTGTGATTTTTGTTGTTGTGGAATTCTAGCTTTAGATCATGGCAGTCTGATGATACAAAAGGTTATTCCCATTTTTGGTATCTCTTAATATTTGCTTTATGACCAAGTATGTGATCAATTTTACAGAAAGTTACATGACGTGCTGAGAAATAAGTATATTCCTTTGTGTTTGAATGGAAGTGTCTGTAAATATCTATTAAGTCCATTTGTATCATAACATCTGTTAGACCTCTTATTTCTTTGTTCAGTCTTTTTCTAGTTGACTTATCCAAGGGTGAAAGTGTCACACTATTAGAGTGTGACATTTTATGTGGGTTTTAAGCTTTAGTAGCATTTCTTTTACATATGAAGTTTCTCTTATATTAGGGGCATAAATATGCAGGATTGAGATCTCATCTTGATTGATTTTTCTGAGATGAATAAGAAATGTCCATCCTGGTTTCTTTTGATTGATTTTAGTTTGAAGTGTACTTTGTTGGACATTAGGATGGCAATGCCAGCTTGTTTCTTGAGGTCATTTGATTGATAAATCTTTTCCCAACCCTTTCCACTGAGCCTGTGTTTGTCTCTGGAGTTGAGGTGTATTTCTTTTATGCAGCAGAAGGTTGGTTTTTGTTTTTGTTAGGGTATGTCTTTTTATAGGTAAATTTATTCCATTGATACTAAAGGATATTAATGACCCCTGATTGTTATTTTTGTGGTAGCTTGTGTGTATTTTCTTTCTTTAGGCTTTTCTTCTGTGGGATTATCAATTGTTTGTGGTTTCCAGGTAGTATCTGGGTTCCTTAGGTTGGAGTTTTCCCTCTAATGCTTTCTGTATTGATATATTTGTGGATAGGTAGGCTTTCAATCTGCCTTTGTTGTGAAAAATATTGCTTACTCCACCTATGGGGATTGATAGTTTTGTTGGATATAGTAGTCTGGGTTGGCAGCAATGCCTTCTTGTTTTCATTGTTTCCATGGAATAGTGTGGCATTATTCTGATGGGTCTGCCTTTATAGGTAAGTTCACCCTTTTCCTTGGCAGCTCTTAATATTTTTTCTTTTATTGTATGTTTTTCAGCTTAATTATTATGTGGCAAACAGTCTTTTGGGGGAGTGTAATCTATTTGTTGTTCTGTAAGTTTCTTGTATCTATATAGTTATTTCCTTCTTTAGGTTGAGAAAGTTTTCTTCTATGATTTTATTGAATATGTTATCTGTGCCTTTGAGCTGGTCTTCTTCTTCTTCTTCTTCTTCTTCTTCTTCTTCTTCTTCTTCTTCTTCTTTTTCTTCTTCTTCTCCAATTCCCATTATTGTCAGGTTTGATCTTTCAATGGTGTCCCAAATTTCCTGAATGTTTTCTGTTATGAATTTTTTGATTTTGTTGGGGCTCTTTTTTGGGGTGATTTATCTATCTCCACTGTTGAGTCTTCCACTCTTTCCATCTCTTGGATTCTGTTGGTTATGCTTGTATCTGTAGTTCTAGATCATTTTTTTCAGATTGTCTGTTTCCTTCTTTGTCTCATTTTGTGCCTTCTTTATTGTTTCTATTTATATTTTCTTTTATTTCTTTAAGGAACCTTTTAATGTCCTCTTTTAAGGTTGCTATAATCTTCATATAGGTGTTTGTATTGTTGTTTTCTTCTGCTTCCTCTCATTGCTCTGTTCAGGTCTTGGTGTTATAGAGCCATCAGCTTCTTCTGGTGGATGCTTGTTGTTCTTTATATTGCTATCTGTATTCTTGCACTGGCATCTGCCCATTGCTTTCTTGATTCACTCTTAGTCAGGTCTTAGTGGATTCTTAGTTGTAGCTACAGGGGTCTGTTCTAAAAATGGAGTCTGCATGATTTCTTACTCTGGTCGGGTCACAGGACCCTCACTGTCTGAAGATGCTTGCCTCTCACTCTGCTGTCCCACTCTGCTCTGGACCTGGGCTCCTCACTATCTGAAGACATCTGATTCTCACTCCACCCTGGTCACAATGGGGTCAAGCGGTTCACAGAGATGTCTGTCCCTCTGTGATGATGCTGCCTGCCTTGGAGGCAGGGTCGGGCCCTCTATTATGTGCCCCTGGAATTTCTGGTGAAGGCAGGCCCGGCCGTGAGGTTAAATCTTGGACTGAGTCTCTGGCCTCTGGGATGAGGTCTCTGGGAGACCTAGGGGCTGGAACCTACTCAACTCTCACTCTGCCCTGGAAACCTGTAGGTATTCTTTATAAGGCACTCAGTATGCATTTTATTTACAGTCAAGTATACAATGTATCTTATGTATTTTTATACCTTTTCATTCTAATATATAATTTAATTTCAAAGTGAACCCATTGAGAATCTGATGATAATAGTTCATAGTAATGTAGTAATAGTTAAAATATAATGCATTAAAAGTAATGTATATATAATCTCCTTATAACATTCATTATTATTCTCTGTATCTTAGCAATTTTAGGATATTGTTAGTGTTATCTAATCTTTTAGAATTTTAATTTTTTTCACTTAAAGGAAGCATATTATAACTTATTTTTGGCAGATCACAATTAAATTCCCAATATTAATGCTTCTACACTCAGGAGCCATTTTTAAAATAAATTTAATGCTCTTTATATACAAACATAATGCTATTCTTATAGCCTGATTGTTAATAAGAATTATTATTAGGTGCCTGAAGTGTGATGGCAGGTCACCACTCCTGGTCTCTACATTCATCTTTCTTTCATTATAATAATCTGTATGTTTGATCATATAGTTCTTAAATTTTTCCTTAGATAGGGTTTTTATTTCTCTTTTAAAACACCATCACCTAAAGCAAATTAGAAGGGAAGAATTAATTTGGTTTATACTTTCATATCACAAGCTCTTATCAAAAATATTAGGGCAAGAACTCAAGACATAAGCTAGAGGCAAGAAATGAAGCAAAAAAAACAGTGTAACACATTTTACTGGTTAATTTTCCATGACTTGTTCTAGAATTTTTTCATAGTATGCACTACTATATACCCAAGTGTGGCACTGCCTGCAAAGCACTAGACTGATTGATGCTTTTCTGTACACTATAAATATATTTTGTTACCATTTGTTAATAAAGAAGTTGTTTTAGCCTAAGGCAAGACAACTTAGAGGCATACAAGAAATCCAAGCATAGATACAAGACTGTAGATCAGGGCATTTCACAAGCATATTCTTCACTAGAACAAACTATGGTCATTCAACAATATTCTGGAGGATCTGGAGAATCTTCTGATTTTTATTGATAATAATAAATGTCTTCTCTAAATTTAAAAAAAAAAAAAGACTGAGAAGGGTGGAGTCAAGGAGACTGCAAGCAGCCACTGGAAGAAGCACCACCACAAGAAGCAAGATGTGAAAGTATCAATAAGCCACTGGCCACAGAGAAGGACGTAAATAAATAAAAATGAGTTAAGTTGTTTGTAAATTAGTATAACTCTTTGAGAGATTATTTGGGGCTGAGTAGCCAAGAGTAGGGCATTTGGGCTAGGCTGGGCAGGAAAGGTCAGAAAAACTCTGGCTATACTAGGCACACCCACATAAATCAATGAAGAAAAAAGTCCAACAGATTTGCAAATGTGTAATCTCATTGAAATATTTTCTAAATTATTCTTTTTCCTTCCAGATAACACTAGATTGTGCCAAGATATCCAAAAAAAGAACAGGAAAAATATTATACTGGAAGCAACTGCATTCCTTATAAGTATATAGAATGTTATCTTCAGAAATATATTTTTTAAACTTTTTTTTAAGTGTGTCATTAAAATGTTTATGTTTTATGGGTGTAATAGTGTTAATAAATTGACAATAGTTCAAAATTTCTGTTTGTAATTATTTACAATGTAGGAGAATCAAACTATATTTTTGGATACTAGTAAACTGGTTCAATATTGTGAATCTAATTTATTACTTAGGAAAAACTACAGTATTCACTAAGTTACAGAACAATGTAACAAGTTTTTTTCTTTCCTGCCAGCCAACTCCAGATAATGAGACATAGAGACTTATTAAATGTAAAAGCTTAGACTATAGCTTAGGCTTCTTCCTTAATTGGTTTTATGACTGAAGTTAACTCATTTATCTTAACTTATGTTCTATCACATGACATGAACTCTCTTTCATTGTATACCTCCTGTTTCCTCTCTGTTTGCTGGCATCTCCTGTTTGCCTAGATCCTTCCTTCTCTTCCTAGAAATCAGAACTATAACTTTTGCCTAATTATTGACTTTTGATTGCACCAATCACAGAAATATATCTTTACACAGTGTACAAATATTCCACAAAAAACACATGCATTTATTTTTAGAATGTTGGAATAAAACAAGTTAATGTGAACACAAAAGAGAATTGACTCTTCTTTATCCTGAAACAATTAGAGACATATAATCTACTGTTCTTTTAGGTTAAAAAATTAATTTCTCTGATAACAAGAACTCAGAAATTTATATAGAGGATGAAGACTAACACATGAAGTGGCCCTCTGACCTCTGCATATATATAGGCAGCTGAGCATCTATACTGTCACATGTAATGTACTCTCACATGCCTAAAGGATGAATAGAAATTATTTTAACTCTCAATTAAAATGTTTTTATATATATATCCATTAACTCCACTATCAACTTTGTATGTTTTCTAGAATTGTTATAATAAAAAATTGCATTCTTTTTTATAACTTACTAATACAAGTGATTTTGACTTTGCTTTTATCATGAATATAAAGTATTTTATGTGTCTTTATTTATAAAGTCTCCTTTACTAGCAGAGGAAGTAAAAATAAATCAGTGGTTGTTGTATGGAGTTTCACATGGAAAGCAATCCTTATTTCTAGGAATTCTTGGATCATTTTTATTGTAGAAAGATATGGCAGAAAATAAACAGTACTTGGTGTTTAAAAATAAAACACAAAGGTTACAGGACCAAAAATTCCATTTTAGGGCCAATTGATTTAACTTCTCATTCCAACAACGAAGTGCTGCATTTCATGTGATGTTTAAATGTTCCTCAGATAGTCAAAGTATCTTAAGGATCAACTCAAAAGAGAAGTCAATGAAACGGTAAGAGCTAGAATTGGAGGCCATTTCAGAGTAAACTGTTTTCAGACTTTAGAACAGTTGTGGTAAACAATAATTCAAAGCATCAGGACTTCATGCACAAAACTTGCATAAGATTAAGCTAGAAAATAATCTCAGCAGTAAGGGGAAGGGGGTGGATGAATTACCCACTCCTGAGTGAGGAGATCTGGCTAATGAAGGATGCTGAAATAGCATAAGATTTCATCATGGAAATGGTAACTTATAGGCCACACAAAAAACATTAGGTGTTCCTACATCCATGAACATACTGATTCATGGCAACACAAAATAGATTGAGTAGGTTTAAAAATCAGACACATTCAGTTGAAAGGATAAAGTGATAAGAAGAACTTGGCAAGAATTAGACAGGTAGAAATGTGGGATGGACTTGATGAAAACATATTACATGTATGTATATAATTGTCAAACAAAATAAAAAAGTAAAATTAAAAACCAAAATATTCCATAACAAAATAAAAACTATGACACAACAAAATTAATATAATATGTAAGAAAGTTGAGTCACTTCTGTATTTCATGGCTTCCTCTATGAATTAAAGGTCTCTCAATTCTAATTTCATTGTCCTGCTTTTTTAAAATTAGCTACATAAGATGCGTAGTTAGGCCCTTGCTTCTGAAGAACTAAACAATTAATAGTATTTGGTTTTAAATTGTGAGTTAAGACACTTTCACTAGCTATTTTCATCATGCTTACTATACAAGGGCAATAGTCAAGTTACCTTAATAATAGCCAGAAGAATCGCCTCTAATCCCATTGGTCACAGGGCAGCTATCACCAAAACCAATTTCTGTGTAATTAAAGGGTGCTCTCAGGCATTGTAGGAACTTAGAAATGTCCCATGGATTAGGAGGAAATAGGAGGAAGTTTTTATTTCATAGACAGCGACCATGTTGAAGCCATTTCTGAAACACACTGATAAGCTTTTCTTTTGAATTTACATTAAAGAACTCAATAGTTGCTACCTGTGTGAACAGCTCACTCTTCTAAACTGACTCATGTCCTGCAGAGATTAAGGACACAGGCATCTAGAAGATTAGCACGTCAATTGGTTTAAGTGACACTCAATCCATTTTATTGATATAGACTCCATACTGCAAAACAAGCACTTTCTGACTGAAACAAATGAAAATTTAGTGTACCTCTCCAGAGCAGCCTAGGTAGCTTTTGCACATTAAAGCTAGCGAATGCAGGCAGTGTTTGGAAGTGAAGCTGCAGTCCTCATTACAGAAGGGGAGTTGGCACAGGCCTAGAAATACTAATTCAGTGTAACATCCTGACGTACTTTACATTGCTTTTTAATTTTGCCCAAGTCATGCTGTGGTCCAACGTTATTAAGCCATATTCATTGAATTCGGCAGGCTATTACTTTGCATTGTTAAGATTCCTATTGCATCTCGCCATTCAATTGTGAAGCCAAATAGGCTTTGATTTGATTTCTAATTGTTTGTTTTCAGTGCTGTGAACCTGGGTGTCTTGCTTCTGTGAGGAGAAGAAAGAACATCGGGGAGTAGGGTGAAGAGTTCTCTCATTTACCTTTAACGCCATCTCGCAGAGTGTGGTCCAGATTCCACCTCTGCTAAAATAGCTACTTTACACAGACGAGAACCATTACTGAATTTCAACTTGTGCAGACACCTTGGAGAGCTGACATTTTATAGTGTTCCCACCAGCTTCCCGGACTCCATTATTATAGGAAAATAAGCCTGTCCTAACACCTTGGCAAATAACTCTACCATGCTTTCTCTTTTGTTCTCAGTCTGCAACATAGAAACACAACATGTTCTGAGGTTCAAAAGGACGCTAAAGCAAGAATGCCACGACAATGTGAAATTTTTAGCAGTGAAAACATATTACCAATCATGAAAACCATCATTTTCAGAGAAGAGTCCCACAGTAAAAACATTGTATAAATCTATTTATACAGAAGTTAAGAAAAACAATGTTGTACTAGATTTTATTTCATTGTAACTTAACACTTAAATGGCAGTAAGTTATTGGAAATAAGTTACAACAATTAAATCTTGATAAAAACATTTTGAACTGTTTATTATTTTGTAGCCCAATAATTAATTTCTCAAGTTATTTCCCACAAGGGGAATGACTTTGCTTGTTTGTTTTTCTTTTCTTGCCTCACTTCATTTATTGCATTAAGCATACAAGTTAATTCTTAACGTTATGAATAACTTGAAAAGTTGTAAGCAATTTCTGCATTGCTGATTTTGCTTTCTTTTAATGAGTAAGAGCAATGACTGAATAGGGAATGGAAAAAAATGTTCAAAGAGTTAAAATGTACTGTTTGTTCCATTTGAACAAACACCCTTCAATTATTTATAATTATTTCTTTTATTGTTTCATATTAATTTAATCAAGTATTTCCTACTTTCCATTCTTCCCTCCAAACCCTGTCATATGCCCCTCATTGGCTGCTTTCAAACTCATGGACTCTTCCTTCACTAATAGTTGTTACATACAAAGAGAAGGACAGAGAGAGAGAGACACAGAGAGAGACAGAGAGAAACACAGGGAGCTTTCTATCTGCAACATGGAAAGACAAGTCCTAAGGTTCAAAGGGACTCTAAATCAAGCCTCCCATAACAGTGTGAAGACTTCATTGCAGAAAACATATTATCTGGCATGAAAATCTATAGAATAGTCCCATTCTTCAAAAATTTTTTTATAAATCTATTTATAAAAAATAGAATATATTTATACACATGTTGTATGTATATGTTTCAAATATCCCTATATAATTATACCCCATTCTTTTGGTTTAATGTTACTTGTTTGCTGGTTTTCAGTGTAACTATTAAGTGTTGGACAATCCCATGATGAACACTGAGGACAACTGGTAGCTACTTGTCTCCACTAGGATTTGTCTAGTCAGGATATTTGTATATATTCTATGTCAGTAACACAGAAGCTTACAGAAAATAGTGGGTCTCATCACTATATCTTTTATATGTGAGTGATTTCAGCAATTATTCTGTTTTTCAACAATCTATAAACATGCCTTTGGATACAGTATTTCTTAACTGGAATGAAAAAGAAAATTCTTTTGGTTCCCAAATAAATAGTGACTAATGGTTCTTTTCATCATTCATATCTTCAGGGATGTTTGTGACCCAACTATAAGGAGGTTGCCTGTACTTACTCAGAGAGTAAAGGGCTGTTAAAGAAGTCTGTTTATGCTAAAATATTATTCCTTATGTTACACCATGAATACCTTCTACATAAATGACATAACTTTAAATACTAAAGAATCAGGCTCTTCAAGGACATTACTTCTCAGTTCTGATTTGCATCATGCATAAATGTTGCTTCTTACAATTTACTTTAAAATGTTACATGGGGCTGGAGAGATGGCTCAGTGGTTAAGAACACTGACTGCTCTTTCAGAGGACCCGAGTTCTATTACTGGCATCCACATGGCAGCTCACAATTGTCTCTCACTCCACTTCTAGAGTATCCAAGACCTTCACACAGACATATTCAATCAAACCACCAATGCACATAAAATAAAAATAAATCAATAAAAAATAAATAAAATGTTACTCATACATGTACTCTCCATTGTACAAATATATACCATGTTTGTGTTTAAAATTTCACTGCAAGAACTAGAAAATGCCTAAAACTGTGCTGCACAGATCATTTCATATACATGTGTGTGTGTGTGTGTGTGTGTATATATATATATATATATACATATATAATTAAAGAGTGTAAAATGCTGAGAATTATAGTGCAGACTGTCTACTGCCCATATACCTGAACTGGAAATGAAGCACAGACTCTGTGTATACTCTGGGAGATTAATTTTCATATTCCTTTGCATGTTTTTCTGTTGGTGACAGTATGTAA
Organism: Sigmodon hispidus; assembly: GCA_004025045.1. Classification (NCBI taxonomy): domain Eukaryota; kingdom Metazoa; phylum Chordata; class Mammalia; order Rodentia; family Cricetidae; genus Sigmodon; species Sigmodon hispidus. The sequence continues at coordinate 60,233 of PVIH01000955.1, forward strand.
AGACTCAAACAGAACATTGACATGATAAAATTGATTGAAATCCCCTATCTTTCCTTAGTTTTACAAGTTACAACTTATTCAGTCATGTGCATATATAGGTTGTATATAATTTTAAAATACACACAGGCTTCTCTTAAGTATACAACAGGCAATGTTTAGAATGACCTCAAATTCATCATGAAAGTTTAATTTCTTGTATCATTCACCTGTCTAGAAGATTTATTTTCCACCATGGACCCTGATAGTAATTAAGAATTTTTCCCTAACTTTCAATTGCTGAGGAAACTTCCATGGTACAAATACAACATACTTTCTATGTTGTATGATAACATCTTTGATATCAGCTTCATGGAGTATTTGTAATACATTTAATGTGAGAATTTATCTTTATTACTGTAGATTCAAAGTTGAAGACAACAAGCCCCAAACTAAAGTACTCCTATGTTTAACTTATTAGAAATGTCTACTCATGTTCATAAAGCTTATTTCATTTCATTTGGTGACCTCACTAAGTATAAAAGTAAGTCAGATTTCTCCTTGACTTATTTGTTCTTGAAATAATATTTCCAGAGAATGTTATCAAAAATGAATCCATTGACACTAGCAGCCTGTAAAAACCCAAACCAATGTAGAAGTTTTAAAAGATGTAATGTCCCTGGGAAAAAAATACAGGAAAAGCATACTCAGGTGACAGACTCTGATAGGACAAGTTTGAAGTGGTTCCCAAAGTTCTGAAGACCAGGTGAAATCTACAGGGCACATCTGTGAAGAACTATCAAATGTTTAGGGATCTCAGTTACTCACAATATTCTTAGTGTCCATGGAGGAAGTGAGAACTAGATATGAGAGAAAAACCTCTTCTCAGTAATCTCCATGACACTTTTATATGATGCATCTCCATGAGCATTTGACATACTGAACTAGACAGTGACTTCTGAAAGTACCTAAAGTAATTTAGTAGTTTAATTCAGAGGGTGGTTTTTCATTTTTACAAACTTAACATATTTGGAAAGGGGCAGAAGTTTAGCATTCTGTTTAAAAGCAAAACATTTTGTATTTTGAAGGCAAAATTTCATACACACCAGTGACCAAGAGTTTATAACATGTTTGTTAGTAAAACTTCTTCTGTGTTTGCTTTTCTTTTAAGTTATCTTTATTCATTAAATACAGCATTCATATCTTCTGAAAAGAAAAATTTAGGTGGGTGTCTCCTATATTCTTACCTCACTGTTTGCATGAGCAGCTGAGCTGTAATCTTTCACTGATATTTGGTAATTATAGGGGAAAATCTCCCTTTCCAAAATGGATGGATAAAAGTTGACAGCTATCTTTGAGAAATTATGATATTAAATATGGACATTTTGTTGTACTCCTAGAATCATTACAAATAGTTTCTTTAGGAATCCATAGTTTTAACCTTCTTCAATGACCACATTGTGTATGTATGGGTTATTTTACGCTGTCTCAAATGTGGCATTAATGAAATTTCAACTATATTCATAATGGGCTTGTTACAATTATATTTTCTAGATAAGTAATCAAGCCAAAGAGAAGGCATACTTCTCAGTCTAGACCAACCAGCTATTATATGACTGATCTGGTGTTTCTTCAAGAAGTCTAGCATTAACATCTAGATATTTAATAATGGACATAGTATGACCATTTTAACAAAACAATGATGATATTAGATTTTCATTATAGATTGATATGTAATGAAAAATCACATATATCCAATGTATTTCTACATAATAAAAATTTCTCATATATATATATAGAGAGAGAGAGATTAAAGTGCTTTTTATACTTGTGAAGAGTTAAAATAAATTTCAAAGTACATCTGGAGATAAGCATTAGATATTTATATCTGGCAATAACTAAATTACTTAAAAACTCAATTTTAGCAACTAAAGAATTAAATGAGTTTTTAATTTGGCTAGTAAATAACTTCTACAAAAAGTTCTAAAGGAAGAAATATTTAAAAATAGTATTTAAACATGCACTTTACATGTAAAAATCAGCTTTATTTCATTAAAGAAACTAATAGTGGAATCTACACATTCTGTTAGATACATAAATTGAAAGTCAATCTTATGACATCTCCAACACTAGCATAGTGTCTTGAACATTTAAATTCTGAGTGCTTAATAATTTAATATATTTTTTACACTGGAATCAGACTCACATCTCAGGACACCTACCAGTTAGGGGATAAGATGAATTCTTTAATGGAGTATCTAGAGTGCATTACTCAAAACCCACAATCTTTTCCTAAGTTACTATTTACAGGCCTAAAGTACTTCTATTTTTTCAGCTCCAAAGTTGCCATTTGACATTTATAGCATTCATGTGTGGTATAATTATCTTTATTTTGATTCGCAATGAGAATTTACAGTGGCATAAGGGAGTTGTTTTCATGTATTTCTGTTTTCATTTATAATTTTAAAAATTGTTCTTCCATCTGAGCTAGGAGCTAGTATATTTTGCAAAGGGTAAGTGATAAGAATACTATAATATTGTAACAAATTCTTCACACTTTTGACTTTAAAGCCTGATGACAGTATAACTTTTCAGGGATAGTCCAGACAGGTACATAACTTGAATCAATGCATGATTAGACATCAAATAATTTTAAATTTAGAGTTATTCTGCTTAATAATTTGTTGTATTGTTCTAACACACATAGATCAAAAGGGGGAAGTGTCAATGACAATGTTACAGGTGAAAAAGTTCAAAATTTATACATTTCCATAGCAGTTTTTCTTAGCGCAAAAATGACATTACATTTTCACTAAAGTAGCAATATACTAATAAAACTTCTAAGCCTCACTTTTTCATAATTTACAATTGCTAATATAAATGTCTTTTTAATAAAATTAGTTCACTACTAAACAATAAAGAGATATTTAAATAATTAAAATAATAAGAGATTATTATCTGTTAAATTAATGTATAGGATATGATTTTACATATATTTTGTGTTAATCAAGATTTTTCTCTATAATACTTGTAAAGATTAAAGTTGATTAATAGCACTTGTAGTTTAATAATTATATAAATAGTATTTATTAGTAGATCTCATTAACTTAATTGAATTTTCTACCATCTGCTTTCTTCTGGGAATTTCTCCAAACTTCTAATATCTTATGTTTTATTTCCTAATTTTTAAAAGTTATTTATTGATTTCTTTTCATATATTTTTATAAGTTTTACTGTGACCTTTTAAAATTTAAATTACATGTAGCAAGTCTACAAATGGAAAGTTAGTTCCACATCTATATATAAATTATGTTACCTAATTCTTTTAAGTTGTAATTTATATAAAATGAAAATTTAAACTGTCAGATTACATATACTTTTTCTAATGCGTTTTCTACATAAATCTATCGTTTGAATGACATACAACATTGTTGCAATAGTAAATGTTCAATGAAACGCAGAACCTTCAGATCCTTCTCAAAACTACTCAAGTATTGTATATCACAACACTACACAAACCAAAAGCAAAGATCTGAACTCAATGGTAATGAGTAGAGATAACTAATTATTAATAATCTTTAGTAACACTTTGGTATTCACATGCTTAAATATTTCTTTTTAACTGTGAGTATTAATAAGAACTCTGTTGAGCATCAGTTTTTCTCTGAAACTTAACATAATACTCAACAAACCCCAAGTCATTCATATGGAAAATATTTGACTGGTACAACTTTATTCATGTATTTGAAGTCAGAAAAATAGCATATTCTTAAATAAAGTGTTATTAGTTAGGAAGATATACAATTTTTTCTATTTTTACTGTAATTAATGAAAAACTATATAGAGAAACACATGACCATACCACAAACACAAATATAATAAAAATATATGAACATGTTTGAGCCTTCTAAACCCAGAGTTTATACTTGAGGAAGAATTATTCTAATTACCTTTGAAATCAAGAATATTTACTAAATATAGTTTTTTTCTCTTCCTTGTTTATTTTGTATTTATCAAAAAAAAACACAGTAAAAAGAATTTAAAATGTGGAAGAGTTAACAATAACTATACAGAGGATAAGAATGATAAGCATGACTTATCAAGGGAAGAAATACAAATATGACAGTATACATAAGTGACCCACAAAATTTTACCAGGGAACTTCTACAGCTGATAAACACCTTCAGCAATGTAGCAGGATACAAGATTAACTCAAAGAAATCAGTAGCCATTCTATACACTAAAGATAGAAGAGCTGAAAAAGAAATAAGGGAAACATTACCCTTCATAATAGCTGCAAATAGTACTAAATACCTTGGAGTAATATAACCAAAC
>PVIH01000955.1:64643-91701 GCA_004025045.1 Sigmodon hispidus
ACAAAAATTTTAAATCATTGAAGAAAGAAATTGAAGAGGATATCAGAAAATGGAAAGCTCTCCCATGTTCCTGGATTGGTAGGATCAACATAGTAAAAATGGCAATTCTACCAAAGGCACTCTACAGATTCAATGCACTGCCCATCAAAATCCCGACACAATATTTTTTAGACCTTGAAAGAACAATACTCAATTTCATAACAGAAAAGCCAGGATTGCCAAAACAATTTTACTCAACAAAAGAACCTCAGGAGGTATCACCATCCCTGACTTCAAGCTATACTATAGAGCTACAGTAATAAAAACAGCCTGGTACTGGCATAAAAACAGACTTGTGGACCAATGGAATAGAATTGAGGATCCAGACATTAACCCAAAACCCTAACCCTAACCCTTAAAAAATAGAAGAAAATACAAGCAAAAAAAAAAAAATGGAAGAGATGAACAAATCCTGGAAAGAAAATTGAGAAAAACAAAACAAAACATGAAATAAACAATCCAGGAAATAAAAAGTGAAATAGAAGCAATAAAAAAGCACAAAATGAGGCAAAAGTGGAAATAGAAATCCTGAAGAAAAGAGCTGGAACTACAGACACAGGTATAACCAACAGAATCCAAGAGATGGAAGAGAAAATCTCTGGAGTGAAAGACTCAATACTGGAAATAGATACATCAGTGAAAGAAAACACTAAATCCAAAACAGCCATAACAGAAAGCATTCAGGAAATTTGAGACATCATGAAAAGACATAACCTGAGAATAATAGGAATAGAAGAATATCAGCTCAAAGATACAGATAACGTATTTAATAAAATTATAGAAAGAAAGACTTTCCCAACTTAAATAAATGCTTATAAAGATACAAGAAGCTTACAGAACATCAAATAGATTTGACCCCCAAAAGAAGTCTGCTCGTCACATAATAATCAAGCCACAAAACATACAGAACAAAGAAAAAAATTTAAAGAACTGCAAAAGTAAAGGGACACCTTACCTATAAAGGCAGACACATCAGAATAACACCTGACTATCCAATGGAAACAAGGAAAGCAAGAAGGTCTTGGGCATAAGTTATACAGAGAGTGAAAGAGCATGGCTGTAAAACCTAGAAAACTGTACCCAGCAAAACTATCAATCACCATAGATGGAGTAAACAAGATATTTCTTGACAAAGTCAGATTTAAACAATACCTATCTACAAATCTGGCTCTTCAGAAAGTATTAGAGGAAAAACTCCAACCTAAGGATCCCAGATACACACATAAAACCAGAAACAATCAATAACCCCTTTGAAGAAAAGCCCAGAGAAAGAAAATACATACAACCTATCACAAAAATATCAGGAAATATCAATCAGTAGTCACTAATATCCCTTAATATCAATGAACTCAGTTCACCTGTAAAAAGACACACAGTAGCACAATGGATACAAAAACAGAAGCCATTCTGTTTCATACAAGAAACACATGTCAACCACAAAGACAGACACAGGCTCAGAGTAAAGTGTTGGGAAAAGATTTTCCAAGCAAATGGCCCTAAGAAAAAAGCTGGGTTTGCAATCCTAATATCAAACAAAGTAGACTTCAAACTAAAATTAATTAAGAGACCAGGATGGACATTACTTATTCATTGCAGGAAAAATTGGTCAAGATGAGATATCAATCCTAAATATTTATGCCCCTAATAAAATGGCACCTATCTCTCAATGTAAAAGAAACAATACTAAAGCTCAAATCACACATCAACTCTCACACTCTAATATAGAAGACCTCAATAGCCCACTTTCACCCTTGGATAGGTCAACCAGACAAAGAATAAACAGAGAAATAAGGAGTCTAACAGAAGTTATGATGCAAATGGATTTAATAGATATTTATAGGTGCTTCTACTCAAATACAAAGGAATATCAGATTTCTCAGTACCACATGAAACTTTCTGTAAAAGTGACAACATAATTGGTGATAAAGCAATTATCAATAGATACAAAAAAGTGGAAATAGTCCCTTGTATAATATTAGACCATGATAGCCTAAAGTTAGAGTTCAACAACATCAAAAATCACAGAAATCCTGCCATCTCATGGAAATTGAACATCATTCAACTGAACCACCTCTGAGTCAAGGAAGAAATTAAGAAACAAATCAAAGACTTTCTAGAATTTAACAAAAAGGATTCCACAACGTTCCTGAACTTGTGGGACAGGAACAATGAAGGCAGTCTTGAGAGAAAAATTCATAGCACTAGATGCCTATATGAAAAACCTAGAAAAATCCAACACTAGAGAACTATCAGAACAGCTGAAAGCCTTAAAACAATTAGAAGCAAACTCATCAAGAAATAGAAGATAGAACAAAATAATCATACTTAGAGTTGAAATCAATATAATTGGAACAAAACAAACATTACAAAAAAAATCAATGAATCAAAGGGTTGGTTCTTTGAGAAAGTCAACAAGATAGATAGATAAACCCTATCTAAACTAACCAAAAAGCAGAGAGAGAATATCCAAATCAACAAAATCAGAAATGAAAAGTGGGACATAACAACAGACCTCCCAGTAAATCCAGAGAATTATCAGGTCATACTTTGAAAATCTATACTCCACAAAAAATGGAAAATCTAGAAGAAATGGACAGCTTTTTGAACAGGTACCATTTACCAAAATAAATATCATCTTAGATACCTAAACAGACCTATAACCTTAAAGTAAATTGAAGCTGTCATTAAAAGCTTCCCAAGTAAAAATAAAAGCCCAGGTCCAGATGATTTCAGTGCAGAGTTCTACCAGACATTCAAAGATGAGCTATTACCAATACTTCTCAAACTGTTTCACACAGTAGAAATTGAAGGAATATTGCCAAAGTCTTTCTACGAGGCCACAATTACCCTAATACCCAAGTCAATCAAAGACAAAACAAAGAAGGAGAATTGCAGACAAATTTCACCCATTAATATTGGTGCTAAAACTATCAGCAAATTTCTGGCAAACTTTATATAACATATAAAAAATGTCATCCACCATGATCAAGTAGGCTTCATCCCAGAAATGCATAAGTGGGACCTCCCGAAACTGAGAAGCTTCTGTACAGCCAAGGACACAGTCAACAAGACAAAAAGACAGCCTACAGAATGGGAAAAGATTTTCACCAACCCTACAAGTGACAGAGGAATGATCTCTAAAATATATAGTGAACTCATGAAACTAGAGCCTATACCTTGAATAACCCAATCAAAAAATGTGGTTCAGAATTTAAAAGGGAATTCTCAGCCAAAGAATTACAAATGGTTTAAAAGCACTTGGAAAAAGTACTCAACATACTTGGCCATCAGGGAAATGCAAATCAAAACAACTTTGCGATACCACCTTACACCTGTCAGATTGGCTAAGATAAAAGTCACAGATGACAGCTTATGTTGGAGAAGTTGTGGAGCAAGGGGAACACTCCTCCATTGTTGGTGGGAGTATAAGCTTTTTCAGCCACTCTGGAATAAGTATGTCAGTTTTTCAGAAAACTGGGAATCAATCTCCCCAAAGATCCAGCAGTACCACTACTGGGCATATACCTAAAAGATGCGCATTTGCACTCCAAAGGCATTAGCTCAACTATGTTCATAGCAGCATTATTTATAATAACAAGAACCTAGAAACAACTTAGGTGCCCCTCAACTGAGGAAAGGATTAACAATCTATGGTACATTTATACAATGGAGTACTACTCAGCAGTGAGAAAAAATGGTATCCTAAAATTTGCAGGCAAATGCATGGATTTGGAGAATATATTCATGAGCGTTGTCTCACAAACTCAGAAAGGTAAACAGGGTTTGTACTCACCTATTAGTGGACTTTAAATAAAAAAACCTAATCATGTCCAAGCTGCAAACCACAACCACTGAACTGCTTGGGATCTGAAACACCTTGGACTAGCACCTTAGAACTCATTACCTCCAGAGAAATGCTTGACTTAGTCTTGATGTGGGGGTGAGGAAAGCAGATCTGCCTGGAGTGGATGTTGAACTAAGCCACCTTGGGACCTTAAGACCTCCTGCCCTTGCTGGGGAGGAAATAAACTGATGGAGAGAAGAGTTAGTGACCAGGAGGGCAGGACAGGGAAGGAAGCCTGAACAAGGGGATACATGGATTAAAAAAAAAAAGAAAAAGAAAAAAGAAAATGATAGAATATTCTTGTTTTTGTAGCTGAAAACTTGTCTAATTTATGAGTATCCAGAGGGATAGTTATGTTTATAACATAAAAACACAAATGTTAATTAAAAAATATAACTAGATTATATGCTGGAACAATAGGGCAAAGGCAGGAATGGTAGAGAGGGTCATAGTCTCAACAAGGCCTGATGTGAAGGGAAATATTTTTATCTTGGGAGAAGGGGGAAGCAGGTAAGTCTAAAGAAACTCAGAAGGTTACAAGCCCCTCTTCTAGGTTCTGTGAGTAGCAAAATACATTCAATTAAAGAAGAGACCATTGGGCAGAGGGGCAAAAAAACTGGACATGAACCTTCAATGCAACTTTGTTAATCATTGCTCAGAAAGGGGGCTGATTTTTTAAAGTATCTTCCTCTGAATCACCCATTTTTCTATAAGTAATCACTCATACATAATTAAAATATGCTTGGGTATAATCATCTTTTGATTAGCTGAGTTGTAAAGACATTTGTTCACATCTCCCCCTGGAAAACTCCCATAGCTAGATAAGAAATCAATGATCTCCCACTGAAGAAGAAAGATCCAAGGATATTAAAAAGAGCAATTGGAAGGATAAAGAGTTGGAGTCGGGCAAGGGAAGGGCAGCTGGTTAAATGGTTCAACAACTAAAAGCATTTTACAAAATTGAAGCCGGAAGTTCAATACTTAGAACACACATGGTGGTGGAAAACAATTAATACACATAGATTGCTCTCTGACCTCTACGTACTTGCCTACTTCACTTAGGCATATGCACACATGTGCACAAGAACAAAATAAATAATTGATAAATGTAAAAACGAACAAACAAAAAACATAGACTAAAACCAGTGTTTTGAGCACTGAATAAAATGTAGTGTGTTAAAAGGTATACAGTGGGCACAACTCCACCCGTTTCTTCAGGATCATCCTTTTCATTTTCAGTCAACAAAATCTAAACTGACAAGTGGACTTCCTTCATCACATTTCTGTAAATGTGTTAGTTAAAGGACTGAGCATCAAATCAGCAAATGTGATCATCTTTTCCTTTATCTATATTTTTGAGGTGAGACATTTTGTAGATCTTTATTCTTTTCTCCCTATTTTTCTTTCTGGATATGTTCTTAAATCATCCCAAGCAGAATGTTATTTGTGGATCATTTAAAAGTAGCCTCTATCACTCCTGGCCAAAGGACAGCTGGAAAGAATTTCAGCATTATCTCTGTAAATTACTTGTTAGTCAAAAACCTTAGGGAATTTACTAACTCAAAATCTTTGTGCATCAATGTAGCCTGTTATCCTAGAATCTCATCTATAGCCTGCTGATGAACTTATCTCCCATGAGTCTTTGACACACTGTCCACTAGAGACTGACAATTTTAGTGTTATAGATTTTCTAATTACCTAGAATAGGGGAAGGACAAATATGGTATTGAAATGTAAGAAGAAGCTAAATTTGGGGAAGGTCAATAAAAGTACAAACTATAAAGCCCTTTGAATGGCTACTGAATCAACAAGTGGAAATATAAAGTACAGTGAATTGGAGAACCAAAAATTTATCAAGGTTTTGGTATGGCTTTTATTCTTAATATATAAAATTAAAGGTGTTTATTATTTTAAAAAATTCTACAGATGCCACCATATGTAGTCAGAAGTTTCCAGTCCTGCCTAGCCACAAGATCTAGACTATCAATCCCAAATAATCACACAAAGTATTCTATTAATTACATGCTGACTGGTATATGGCTCAGGCTTACTCTTAAACTTTAACTTAACCCACATGTTTATTTATGTCTAGCCACGTTGCTTGGTACCTTTATCCCCAGGTGTGGCTTATGCCAACATATGTTGCTTTTCCTGGGGACTGTACATTTAATTATGTGTCCTCTCTTAACCCTCAGAGTATAAATTATCTAGTACTAGGAATACCTCAAGACTTTAGTCCACTTCATTTATTAGCTTCATTCTCCCAGATGCCACCACCTCTAGAATATTGAAAGGTATTAAGAAAGTAAATAACTCAATTAAAAAATATTATGCAGATTCTTGCCTGGGAAGCAGACTGACTGAAGATCTTCAAACTTCCTTCTGTTCTTCCAACCCAATTCCTCAGTCTCACCCCCAGATTTGCAATAGAAATGTACTCTATCTTTCCCTTGCTCTCTCTACCCATAGATATCCAGTGGTTCAAAGAGATCTTCCCCTCCTAAACTCTTCCTCCAACTCACTGATTTATCCAAGCACCCACCTCTACCAGCTCCTCCACCAGTAACAAGAAAGCCAATTCTGCATGGGCAAAAGGTGGGCTGACTGAAGATACTCAGCTCTAATACTGTCTTTCCAGTCCCCTAGTATCCCAGCCTCATCTCCAGCTATGTATCAGAACACCTGCTTTGGTCTCACTTCCCATATAATCCTATCTCTGACATATGAAATAGATATTCTCTTTCAGCATTTTTCCCCAACTCATTCTGTTTTCACAAACTCCAATAACAGCAGGTTTTCCCTGACAACATATCAACTGAGCTGACCAGCAGAACAGATACAATTCCCCATTTTCATCCCCAAAGTATAGGTAGGTAGTGGGATTATGTTATGTTCCTCTGTCATTGTAAATAATTGTCACCCTCCTGGTTTAATAAAATGCTAATTGGCTAAAGGCAAACAGGAAATATGTGCGAGGATACCAGACTAAGAAAAACATCTGGGAACATCTCAGAGATAACACAGATGCCACAGAGATGCAATGGAGATATGACGATGAAAAGGCAGTAGACACAGAGGAAAGAAGCTGAAATGCTGCTCTGAGAAAAGGTATCAAGCTGCATGGCTGAACAAGATGGGTTGAGCTCAGATTAAGGAGTTAGCAAGTTATATGCTTGGGCCCTAGGCTGATCAGCATACAAATAATATAAGCTTGTGTGGGATTATTTGAGTTTAAGCAGCACTGGGACTGAGAATGGGTCCAAACATCTGGGCATGGCTAGAAAGTCCAGATAAGAAACCCTTTACAGCATAGGTGACCTTCTTAGATGATGTCACTTCACAGTTTATCCCCATTCCAAGGAGAAAATATACACAGATTTTGGTTGAACTGTCTGCTCTGTGAACCTCTTCAGATCCTTAATATATGCTGATTTTCTAAATGCCAGCTCCCAATAATAAGAAACACATTTCACCTAAAACCTGCCACCAGAGGCCATTACTCTTGTCCATAGAATATTTTCTACCAGGAATCACTTAGCAATCATGCTTCTTAAAGTTCAGAAAGGAAACAGAGACTGAGAGACAAAACCAGAAATCAGCACCTAGAACTATAATCTTCCCAATTCCAGATGCCTAGATTTCAGTATAATAAAGCAATCAGTAACAGACAGAAGCAATCAATAACAGCCAGGGCACTATGTCACCACAAGAGCAAAGTTGCACTATCACAGTAGGCATAAAAATTACAAAATATTGGAAGCATAGCAAAAAGACTTATTGTCAAAATTTGAACAAACACTACAGGAGAAACTTCCACTACCATAATACAAAATATGGAAGAAAGAATCTCAAGCTTTGAATATATTATAAAAAATGGTTATATAGGTCAAAGAAACTGTTACATATAAAACATCTAACTATGTGGGAGAAGGATTTCTGAATAAAACACCAGTACAGCTGGCACTAAGATCAAAAAGTAATAAATGGGACATCATGAAACTGAAAATATTTTGAAAGGTAAATGACACTGTTGTTAATGAAAAGTACCAGACTACCAAATAGGGAAAGATATTTTGCCATCTCTACATCTGACAGAGGACTAATATCTAAAATACATAAAGAACTCAAGGAAAAAATACTAAAATACTAAAAACAAATCAAATAATCCAAGTACATATCAATTACAGATCTAAATAAATAATTGTAAGTAGATGAATTTCAAACAGCTGAGTATCATTTTAAAAATTCTTAGCCATAAGGAAAATGCACAACTACTTTCCTGTTTCATCTTACACCCATCAGAGTGGCTTATGTCAATAACAAAGTGACAGTTCATGATGGTTAGAGTGTGAAATAAGAGCAACACTCCGATCTTAATTTAATTTTGGTAGATGGTACCTGTCCAGAAAGCTGTCCATTTCTTCTAGGTTTTCCAATTTTGTGGAATACAGATTTTCAAAGTATGATCTGATAATTCTCTGGATTTCCTGGGGGTCTGTTGTTATGTCCCCCTTTTCATTTCTGATTTTGTTGATTTGAACTCTCTCTCTCTCTCTCTCTCTCTCTCTCTCTCTCTCTCTCTCTCTCTCTCTCTCTCTCTGTTTTTTGATTAGTTTGGCTAAAGGTTATCTATCTTGTTGACTTTCTCAAAGAACCAATCTTAGATTCATTGATTCTTTGTATTGTTCTTTTAGTTTCAATTGTATTGACTTCAGCTCTAAGTTTGATTATTTCCTGCCATCTACCCCTTCTAGGTGAGTTTGCTTCTAATTGTTCTAAGGCTTTCAGCTGTGCTGTTAGGTCTCTAGTGTGAGATTTCTCTAGGTTTTTCATATAGGCATCTAGCGCTATGAATTTTCCTCTTAAGACTGCTTTCATTGTGTCCCACAAGTTTGGATACATTGTGGATTCATTTTTATTAAATTCTAGGATGACTTTGATTTCTTTCTTAATTTCTTCCTTGACCCAGAGATGGTTCAGCTGAGTGATGTTTAGTTGCTATGAGTTGGTAGGCTTTCTTTGATTTTTGATGTTGTTGAACTCTAACTTTAGGCCCTGGTGGTCCAATATGTTACAAGGGATTATTTTCATTTTTTTTGTATCTGTTGATATTTGCTTTATGACCAATTATGTGATCAACTTTGGAGAAAGTTCCATGAGGAGCTGAGAAATATGTATATTCATTTGCATTTGGGTGGAAGCTTCTGTAAATATCTATTAAATCCATTTGCATCATAACCTCTTTTAGACTCCTTAATTCTCTGTTCAGTCTCTGTCTGGTTGACCTATCCAGGGTTGAAGGTGGGGTATTGAAGTCTCCCACTATTAGGATGTAAGAATTGATGTGGAATTCGAGCTTTAGCAGTGTTTCTTTTACATAGGTAGGTGCTCTTATATTAGGGACATAAATATTCAGAATTGAAATCTCCTCTTGGCCAATTTTTCCTGTGATGAATAAGTAGTGACTATCTTGGTCCCTTTTAATTGCTTTTAGTTTAAAGTCTACTTTGTTAGATATTAGGATTGCAACCCCTGCTTGTTTCTTAGGACCGTTTGACTGGAAAATCTTTTCCCAACCCTTTACTCTAAGCCTGTGTCTGTCTTTGCAGTTGAGGTGTGTTTCTTGTAGGCAACAGAAGGATGGCTTCTGTTGTTGTATCCATCTTGTTAGTGTGTGACGTTTTATAGGAGAGTTGAGACCATTGATATTAAGGGAAATTAGTGACCATTGATTCATATTTTCTGCCATTTTTGGTGGTAACTTGTTTGTATTTCCTTTCTCTAGGGTATTCTTTTGTGGAATTATTGATTGTTTGTGATTTCACGGGCATATCTGGGGTCCTTAGGTTGGAGTATTTCCTCTAATACACTCTGTAGTGCTAGATTGGCAGACAGATATTCTTTCAGTCTGACTTTGTCCTGAAATATCTTGTTTACTCCATCTATGGTGATTGATAATTTTGCAGGGTATAGTATTCTAGTTTGGCAGCCATGCTCTTTTAGCATCTGTATAACTTCTGACCAAGCCCTTCTAGCTTTCATTGTTTCCATTGAATAGTCAGGCGTTATTCTGATGGTTCTGCCTTTATATGTGAGTTGGCCCTTTTCTTTTGCAGCTCTTAAAATTTTTCTTTGTTTTGTATGCTTTGTGGCTTGATTATAATGTGGCATGCTGACTTTTTTTGGGGGTCATATCTATTTGGTGTTCTGTAAGCTTCTTGTATCTTTATAGGCATTTCATTCTTCAGGTTAGGAAAGTTTTCTTCTATGATTTTATTGAAAATATTATCTGTGCCTTTGAGCTGGCATTCTCTCCTCCTTCTATTCCTATTATTCTCAAATTAGGTCTTTTCATGGTGTCCCAGATTTCTTGAACATTTTGAGTTATGGCTTTTTTAGTTTTACTATTTTCTTTGACTTATATATCTATTTGAGCTACTGAGTCTTCCACTTCAGAGATTCTATCTTCCATCTCTTGAACTCTGTTTGTTATGCTTGTATCTGTGGTTCCAGCTTTTTCTTCAGATTTTCTATTTCCGTCTTTGCCTCATTTTATGCCATTTTTATTGCTTCTATTTCAGCTTTTAGTTCCTGGTATGTTTCTTTCACAGATTTGTTCATTTCTTCCAATTTTTTGTTTGTATTTTCTTCTATTTCTTTAAGGCTATTTTTCATATCTTCTTTGAGAGCTTCGATGATCATCAAAAAGGTATTTTTGGTGTTGTTTCCTTCTGTTTCCTCTTCATTGCTCAGCTCATGTCTTTGTATTTGTAAGATCGCCACTCTCTTCTGGAGTTACCATGTTGTTCTTTGTATTATTATGTAATTTTTTGCACTGACGCTTGCCCATGGCTTCAGTGGTTCACGATTAGGTGACTCCTGGTCAGTTGTGGCACTCGGGCTTGTGTGCCTCCTGTCACCTCTCTGGGCAGGGTCTGAATCTGCCCTTCAGAGACCCCAGAAGTTACCTGTTCGCTCAGTTCGAGGTCGAGGTGGGTAGCCGTTATAATCCCATCAGCAGCATCTGTGGGTATGGTGATAGGCAGACTTCATCTGCCCCTGCTCCAGAGTTCGCTGAGACTCTGCAGACAGCACCTGGTCCCAGACAGTTTTTTTTTTTTAAATCATTCTGGGCCCTCTACATATTCATCAAGAGACCACTAGCTATCTGTCTAAATAAGGAAACAGAAAAAGCTGCAAACTTCCCTTTATGGCACTAGGTGAGAAAATACAAAAAAAAAAAAAAAAGTAATGGTTTTAACAGGCATTTGTAGACAGTGCTTCTCTAAAGAGAGGGATGAGAGACAAGAAAGGCATGGATACTTGAAATATTTAATTTTCTATGTGTAGGTTGAGTATCATAAACTGTATCTCTGAAGAAAATTTTTGGTTTGCTATTTGCTTTTTATACAGTCTTACATTGTAGACCCAGTTAGACTTACTTTCTTGTCTTAGCCTCTTAAATGCTGGACTTCCAAGCACACACCATCACAGCGGCTCTGAAAAAAGTTTCACTTGAATAAAAGTGTCAAAATTTTACAATAATTTCAAATTATGTTCAATGTTGTCCTTCTGCTAAAGATAAGAGCAAAAATTCTAATGAAATTGAGTATGAAGGTAAATCAGGGAATACTCTATTTTAACAAAGTAGGCATGTGTCTTTATTATCCAAGGCTGGCAAGTGCAGCTGAATTCAATACAAAGTCTGTTCATGGAAGAGAAAAAATTATGGCAGTGATTGGAAAATAAGCTTCCAATGGTATTACATGCCTCTGTCATGCTTGAGAGGCATTGTAAATAATTAATTTCAGCATAAAACACATGAAGACTTCTACATTTTACCCAAATAACAAATTGAGAAGTTTGTACAGTACAATTTTGAAGACTGTAGAAAAGATGTGGCTTTAAATAGGCTTCACACTATTCTAAGAGCAATAGCAGTAGAAAAATCTACATCACTAAATTGTATATAACTCTGAGAATAACATTCAATAGATCATCTGAAGTGATCCCAACAACCTATGTATTTATCAGATTACTCTAAGGAAAATCAATTATAGCTTAGGAATGGATATCTATAATAAAATATGTTAGATATGCTTTTCATTTCTAATTAGGTGACTGCATTTCCCAATGATTTTCTACTATGCCACTATCCCCTTTATGAGAGACTAGAGAAATAACAGTGAATTCTGTTGACTGCAAGAAGTTTTTTAGGGAAAAAATAATAAGTAAATAAAACATCTTTTAATAATTATAACCTGGTAACAAACTTCCCTTAATTTTTCAACAAGTGTAGTCTAACAAGTTCTCATATGTTTTACTGAGGAAATAAGTCTATCCAGTTTGCTCAGTATTTATTGAGACTCATATACTTGTGCAAAGGAGACATATATGTAAAACCTAGAAACATTTTAACCTTGTTCTAGGCCCCCAAAAATGATTTAATCTTACAAGTAATCTCTGTTTATTGCAACCAAGAAAAGAGTTTCTTCACACTTCTAAATAACACATCAGTCACATGTCTGGAAAGATCACCCAAGTGTTGCCTCATATTATTAAAAAAAAATCTATGTATTTAAGAACTACATAATGATGGGCGTTGTGTTAAATATTTTAAGTTTCATAGGTATTTCTAAGGTACAGGTTGTAGTAAATCAATATTGAATAAAACAACCCACAAGTCCATGTAGTATCTGTGGATAGAATTGTAATTATACCATTAAAATGTCTGCATACCAGGTCGCCCTACAGCAGGCGGTATTTCCTACCTAGATGATACATGTTAACATTCCCAGTTCCCTTCAAAGTGAATGTTATTTAAATAATTGCCCGGCCATGGGAGGTTTCTGGGGTCTCTGGAAATGAGGCCATAATTTATTCCTACTGTATTTACTGGGTTTTGGAGCTCATTCTCTTCAGAGGAACATTTTGCTCACCCTTGCTCCTGGGGGAAAGGGTTGCATTGACTCACTCTGAGAATCCTTCCCTCTCTGTGGAATGGATGGTGAGATGGGATGGGAGAAAGTTGGGGAATGACTGGGAAGAGGTGAAGGAGAGGTAACAGTAGTGGGTATGTAAAAATGAAGAAAAAAATAATTGCCTGGCACCAGTTGGTCCAACTCATGATCTAATGCTGGACAGACCTGGGTTCCATTCATCTTCTACAATGTATAGCTGAACACTATAGTGGGAAGGACCTGTCTGAGGTGTCCACTGTTGTTCTGTGTAGAAAGTGCAGGAGCTAAGGTTATCTGCTACTACCATCATATACTGCACATTGAGTGTAATAAAATAGAATAAAAATCTTGTTCAAAATTTCATGTAGTGAGTAATGTGAGACTGAGCAGCTATTGAAATAAGGACTTTCCACAGTTCTAGAAAGGCAAATGTGGCTTTTGTTTTTCTTATGTACAATTTTACAGAATATTTCGAAGATCATTGACTTTTTTTGTGTTCTCAAAGTCATTCCCAAATCCCATATGTTTCCTGGGTAGATAAGATTCTATTTTCCATTGTGAGCACAGAATTATTGTCTACTTTAGAAATTGTACTATCTCATTTTTCCAAACATCTCCTACTGGCATCTAGACATTTTATCCATGAAGGGAAGTTTTGTGAGTGATAAGGACGTTTTATGAAATTTACAATGTCCATATGGCTGCTATTATAATCAGCATGGATAAGAATTGAAGGATTTGGTGAGCTCTGCATTAAACAAATGACCATTATCAATATGACATAGCAAGTTTCCAGTTTAACAAGAGTATCCTGCTGGCTGCAATGCATTAAAGTTTGACTCTACTGGGCAGGCTACTTCTAGGAGAAGTTATCAGTCAGTCTATCATAGTGATGATACAAGACAGTAATGATATTGAGAAAACAATAGACATTTTTAAGAATAAATGTGTGACTGATAAACATTTATAGTCACTGTATATAATCTCTAATACTTAAATATGAGAATTATTTTTGATGTAGCCAAATGATACTCCCACAATCTGGCAACAGCCACATTTAGGACATAAAAATACTTCTAAGTGTGTAGCCAGGAATAACTGAGGAAGGAATTCTGAGAACATGTTAAATCTCAACAATACTTGATATCTTTAAATAGGAAGGAAGTAGTAGGAAATGCCACTGGCTGACTTGAATAACAGGTAATTGTTGAATGTTCTTTGTGATAAGAGGCATTCCATCCTCAAACTGCAAAGTTTCCTGGTTCAAAGAGTAAACAAAGAATTACAATTTTTCAGCTCCCGGTGCTACAATGCAGTCATGGTTGACAATGAACCAAAACAGTGATACTGTCTACTGAAAGTGGATTCAAAACAGAGGAGAAGTATGCAATATAATTATAGCAATGACCTCTACAGAGTTAGCAGGACTAGGCACAATATAACATGGCATCTCTTGCCTCAGAAACACAAAGCTAGCAAATGTAAAAGACATCTGTATATCCAGTAAACCTTGGTTGGCAATCTCATCTGGTAAATTACAGCCATAGGCTTAATTCTTTCAATCTTTTAAGTGAATTGTATTTAGTATGATTGTTCTTTGGAAACCTCAGATTTTCTGTAAGATGCACCCATCTATTAACACAGACCAATTTGTCAACAAATGTTAATTAATTTCAGTATCCTAGTATATAGAAATATTCATGTAGTTAACACATAATTTCTTAACGTGAAATTAGTTCATCAAGGACTAGTCAGTTTTATTGTAAAATTAATTAATTAACATATTGAATTGACTCTACCAATAAATCATTGTTTTACTAAATATTTCTTTCTAAAACCTCTTTTATTTTCTGGACCCTATAACAAGGAACCAGAAAAACTGTGAGTTGAGCATCATTATTTATTCAGCTGTAATAGCTGACTCTCTACGAGCTGATCCCAGTATTTATTAATAGAAATGTAGTATTTTGTTTCCCTTTGAGGAAAAGAAATCTATTTCTTAACTTACTATTATATTGAATCAAAAATCTTACTATCAAATCTTCTAAATTTCCCTGTGTAAATTTTCCATAAGTCTCTCTTGATGATCTTTAATCTTTCTTTTCTAGAAAGTTCTGTTTTTGTCAGAAACCTGTCTTCGTCATCAGTGATATAAAAAAACAATGACAGAAGTTGGATTTTGCTTTATTTGTAACAGAACAAACATGTCATAGCTTCAAGTGTACTAGTAAAACAATGCTACTGAGTTCAATTCAGTGTTCTCCCCTCCTCACTCCACAATGGTAAGAGCAATATCTAATATGTTAGTGTTTCCCTATGAAAATTCCCTAAGCTCACATTGCAACTGAGTGATGTGCATGGACCAAGGAGACACCTGTACTACCATGAGTAAAAGAAGAAAGTTATTCAGCGCTTTGAAAGGCTGACCCTTCTATAATGAACAGGAAGTGTGCTTGCTCAGTGTCCCAAAGAAAATCAGTATCTCTGCCTTACAATGCTGTAACTACACTGGCACTTTTCTTCAGAGGAAGCTGCTTATCCTATTTCCAAAGCCATTTGCCATGTTGGCTGATAGTTTATCCTATATTTAACAATAATCCTGTATTGTACAACATCATTAATTGCTATTTTATGGAAAATAATGTAAGATTTGTGCAGAATTGTTTGAAGATCTGAGGGTAAAAAATGGTATTCCAACCTTCCAAACTATAGAACATAGTAATAAGATTATGATGTGATTCTCTCTTCTGTTCTTGAACATGTAAAACATTGGTAGAAAGATTATGAATATTAATACTGACCAAAATGTCAGATCCTTAAATTACTAGTCATCTGTATTTTTGGAAATGACTGTAGGCATTAGAAAATATGATTACATACCAAAATAAAATTCCAAAAATGAATAGCTGAAAAAAAATTTGATTTGAAGGCAGAGGTTTAAAAAATGCATCAAAATGACTTTACATTTGAAGAATAATTTCAGTGATTTCGTAAAAGATACAACTACCCATATGATGTAACCAAGTAAAAAGTGGTTCAACCTACATGATGTTTTCCCATTTTATCTTTGCACAGAAATGGAAAAGTAGCTGCACACTCTAAACTGGCCACATCCTTTACTATTTTAGAGAAAAACAGGAAAGTTGGAAGTGAGAAATATAAATCAGTAATAAATGTGTTTTTAATTACAAACCTCTGGCATTTTGGTCTACAGTCTCAATTGTACTTAAGGAAGTATGAAGTTTCATATGCATGTACCATGAGACTTGCTCAGTCATGGCAATCCAGGAATGTAATTATTCTACAAAATAGCTGTGATAAATCCAAAAACACAGAATGAAGGAATTCCCTCAGTCTGGAAAAGTGGCCAAATATATAATATAAATGAAAGATTACATTGACGATGTATCTGTATCATCTATGTATTTATTAAATTGAATTGTGGGTATTTTTTAATGTTAAAAGCTAATTGTTATTTTTACTTTTCAAGACCTTATGAAGAAAATGGTAGCAAGATAATTTTGTTTCAAATGTATGATAGGCTAGAAGACAGAAAAATGTACAAAAGATGAATAAATAAAACCTATGTAATAATACTAAGAAGGTGAATAGTGGGAAATAATAGGGAAGGCAATTGTAAAAGCTACACTATATATTAAGAGCACAACTAACCAAAGATAAAAGCTACAGAACTAAAGAGAAATGAGATTCACTGATGTCCATAAGTGCTTTGTGAAAATACCTGCCCAATTACTGAAAGGGCATGATGGTTGGTAATTTAATCAATAGGGATTGTTTTCTTTTCTTCTTTTTATTTATTCTTCTCTCATACGATACATTTCAACAACAGTTTTCCATTTCTCCATTCCTCCCAGAACCCCCACATACCTCCCCTAGATCCACACCTTCTGTTTCCCTTCAGAAAAGAACAGGTCTCTCAGGGACATCTTCTGAAAGTGACATAACAAGGAACAATAAAAACAGGAGCAAACCTTCACCTCAAGGTTGAGTGAGACAATCCAGTATTTGGAGAAGAACTTAACAGCAGGCAAAAGAGTCAGACACATCCACAACCCCATTGTTGGGAATCCCACAAAAAAACACCAAGCTACACAGCCATAAAATATATGCAGAGGAAAGGTGCATGCAGGGGACCTAGCACAGAGCCATGCAGCTCCTTGATTGCCATCTCAGTCTCTGTGAGACCCACTTTAATTGATTCTGGCACCTGAGTTGGTCTCCTGCTGTCCTGTCCTTCATTTATTTCTATTTCTTCTTCCATATATAAAACAGATGCAAGTTGGATTCAGTCTCATTGTTTAAACTAAGGCCAATCTTGAACTCTTAACCTTCCTGCCTCCAAATCATGGTTGTTGGAATAAGACTATGTCACCACTTCCACTGTCAGTTTGTAACAGTTATATGTACTTGAAAATAAGTACAGTGTACCAAGGGCTGTATTTCAAATCTCTTTCTTGTGTTTCACAAAATGCTGAGTGAAAAATAAAAGTACACCAATACATAGTGTGAAACATGATATCTTTTCAAACTACATTCTGATGCATATGTGAATTTGTGTTGTAAGAGAGCTTAATATGGTTTTAGGCATATTCCCAAGAAGTAAGATGTCTTGAAGCAGACTTCACAGGGATTACATACCTAAGTTCTTTCTTTAAAAGGGTTCTTATACTATAGATTTCATTGATACTGTCTCAAGTTTAAAAGTACATAATGTCATATTGCACAAATCTGTAGTAATATCTAATGTGCCATCATATTTTCTTCACATTTGTAGAAAACAGTCCAGATTACACTGGGGTGGGGGAGTCAGAGAAGGAAATCTCACCTGTTTTTACAAACAATTCTTTTCCTTAACAAGAAGATCTAGGACAATGTCAACCACAATTAGTTTATAAATAATCATAAACCCAGTACTACAGTGGAAGTGTCATTTTCATATATATATATATGTATATATATATTATTTGGTGTTTTTACATCATGCAGCCCATCAAACTCAGATATCAGACCTCTCAGTATCATGCCCACTCTTATGACCTCCCCATTTACAAAACTGCCCATTCTTGCTGTTCATTTGCTTACTGGAGCATAATTAATCTCCTTGTGGCCAGACCCTTAAGGAAAACAAAGTCTTTCCTTACCCGCCCCTCTGTCAGAAGCCATCAATGCAGAAGTGAGGCACTGTGACACTTAGCTATGTTCTAGCCTTGAGTTTTTGAGTACAATGACACCTCTCTCTTTTTATATTTTTTTAAAGTTCATTAGTGAGTGAGTACATCCCCTGCTTCTCTTTCTGGGATTGTGATACCTCACTCAGGTGGATATTCTCCATGTCCATCCATTTGCCTGCAAATTTTAAGAGTATCATTTTTTTCCTATTGCTGAGTAATATTCCATTGTGTAGATGTACCACAGTTTGTTAATCCATTACTCAGTTGAGGGGCATCTAGGTAGTTTCCAGGTTCTTGCTATTATGAATAATACTGCTATGAACATAATTGAGCTAATGGGAAGCATCATTTTCAACACTTCATGAACTCCTTGTTAGAACAAATCCATTAACAACAAAAAAATAGATTTATAGGACAAAAAGGAATGCACTTTTATTACTGACTCATTTTTCTAGTCGAAGAGACTGCTGGTATGGAGATTTTATAGAAATGGTTTTGAATTCCACCTTACAGCAGAATATTTTCGCAGAACAGTAAAGGCAAATGTAGAAAGTGTTCAAACTTTAGGTACAAAATATTTGCAAGATACTGGGCCAAATATGTTCCTTAATAAAGAAGATTCTTTTGGTCATTGCCAGCTTCCTAATGTTCTCAAGTTGTTTTAAGAAGTTTACTTTGAGTTCTTTAGTAGACAGTGACTTTTGTTTAAAACAATATCTATGCTCTGCTTTTAAATAGGTAATTTGAGAGCAGACAACTTTTATTAAATTGTTTACTTAAACAGTCCTTCACATACTGCTTGGTATATTCTGGTCTCCTACATATTTGATTTTAAGTAGGCTACAATTAATTTGTATTTTATAGTAAATATCAGAGTACTTTTTAATGTATTTTAACAATGGCTTTTGAGACAATGCCATTTTCTTTCCCAGGAGAAATATGTATTAGTTTTTCTGGTAGCTTAAGAAAACACCTCACTAATTCTGGACTCATTAGATGCAAAATCCTTCTATCCAACTTGTAAATCAGACTTTCTGTGTCTCATTAGTTAGGAATGTCGAGTCTCCCATCCATTTGAGTTACTGAGCCAGAATTTGCTTTTAACCATGTTTTTTAGGCAATGTCTATGTTGATTAAAGTTTGCAAAATACTAAAATTGCTGTTGCTTTTGTAAATTGTTCCACACACTTCGCTTTCTTAGGTAAGTAACATTGAGTTTTCAAGGCATCGTGATTGAAATTGTAAGATTTGCTGGAGATTATAATACATGTTATTTGATATTACAGGAAGTAAAGGCACTATTACATACATGCAACATATTATATTCTTGATACCTTATCAATATTGCCAAATCTAATTACTTACCTAACCTCTGTTGTACACTCTTAATGTCGGTATCTCAATAACTCATTCATCTATTTCATTCAGTTTAGTATTCAATACATAGTGGATATCCTGTAAATTACTCATTACCGTAAATCTCTGAAAATAAAATGTAGGCAGCATACTATCCTGGGATGGAGTCTGTTTTAATCAGCTAGGAGAAAATCAGACAGCGCAACTATCTGAAAAAAGAAACCTAGACTCTCAGAAGCAAAGCAGGAGAAAGTTCTGTTTGCAGAGAGCTTTAATCTACTGTCTAAAAAGAAGACATTTTAAAAGTGTACCCTGCAAGAGAGGCAAGTATGTCTCAGAGTTTTTTGTGAGTGGGGCATGCAGAAATTCTGCAGAAAGTTGTTGGACAAGGTATGCTTGTTGGATGTCATCTTGGCCATCAAGGAGGGGTGTCTGTCAAAGTTAAGGGACCCTGACCCTTGTTTGGAAAGGCTGGCTTAGACCAAACAAACCAGGAATAGCAGCCTGAGGGTGGGTTGCTCGGCCACACCCCCAGCAGCTTTCTCCACCCATGACACGCCTCCAGCCCTGAGCACAGGGACTAAGGGTGGGGAGCGAGCAAGAGGGCCAGGGGAGAAACACGACCCCCCCCCCCAAATGTAAAAGAGCAAACAGTGCTGGGCAGCTTGTTCCGGGTTCCCGCCGCCTGCTGTGCGCAAGCTGGTGAGCTTCACTCTTCAACCAGATTCCTCTCGGGAGCCGGGATCCACCAGGGTGCGGGGTGGGTGGCCAGGGACCGGGCCCAGGCGCGCAAGCACAACGGTGTGTGGCTTGCGGGTTGGCTTGAGCACTCACTGCGCGGGACGGGGCCTCCCGCGCTGGGCCTGAGCTGCACGCCCACGCGCCCCTGCTCGCTCCGGGCTTGGCTAGAAGTCTAACCCAGAGAAACAAGGCCTGCCTGTGTTCGGAAAGCAGCCACCAGCTGCTGGGGTGGACGCAGATAGAAGGCCTGCCCTGGCCAGCCACATGCAAGTTGTATCTGAGTTGAAAGGGAAGGAAAGTACGCGGCTGAGAGTTGAAGGCAGATTGCCAACTACCAGGAAAGAACATTGATTCTGACTTTTCTTTTCTTTTTTAAAAAATGACCGTGTTGCCTGGCTTGGTGAAAACTGGCCCTGCAGCTGGACCTTTAAGTGATCATCAGAGGCCACTGTGAATGAACAGGCCCTGAGCTGCAATCAGACTTCCCTACTTGAAGTATACATCCTTGTTGCTGCTGGGAAAAGGCTTGTAGTGTTGGGATAAAAACAAAGCAAAACAACAAAAATATGAGTGTGGAAGCCAAGTACCGTGCAGCTTCCCTGTATGTGGGTGACCTCCATGAAGATGTCACTGAGGATGTGTTGTTCAGGAAGTTCAACACAGTGGGACCCGTGTTGTCCATCCGCATCTGCAGGGACTTGGTTTCCGGACGTTCACTAGGCTATGCCTATGTCAACTTTCTCCAGCTGGATGATGCTCAGAAGGCCCTAGACACCATGAATTTTGACTTGATCCAAGGCAAATCCATCCGTCTCATGTGGTCTCAACGGGATGCATACCTGAGGAAATCAGGAATCGGGAATGTGTTTATCAAGAATCTGGATAAATCCATTGACAACAAAACCTTGTATGAACACTTCTTGCCATTTGGAAAGATTCTGTCCTCCAAGGTGATGAGCGACGAAGAAGGCTCCAAGGGCTATGGCTTCGTGCACTACCAGGACCAGAGTGCTGCAGACCGGGCCATTGAGGAGATGAATGGGAAGCTGCTGAGGGACTGCATCGTGTTTGTGGCCAGATTCAAAAGCCGTAAGGATCGGGAGGCTGAGTTTAGAAGCAAACCCACCGATTTCACTAATGTGTACATCAAAAACTTTGGGGATGATATGGACGATGAAAGGCTCAAGGAAGTTTTCAGCAAATATGGCCCAACTTTGAGCGTTAAGGTGATGAAAGATACCAACGGGAAATCAAAGGGCTTCGGGTTTGTGAGCTTTTATAGCCACGAGGCTGCCAAAAATGCAGTTGAAGAAATGAATGGGCAGGATATAAACGGGCAAACAATTTTTGTAGGCAGAGCTCAGAAGAAGATAGAACGCCAGGCTGAGTTAAAGGAAATGTTTGAACAGATGAAAAAGGAAAGAATCCGTGCACGTCATGCTGCGAAGCTCTACATCAAGAACCTGGACGACACCATTGATGACGAAACATTGCGAAAGGAATTTTCTTCCTTTGGGTCCATTTGCAGAGTTAAGGTGATGCAGGAAGCAGGGCAGAGCAAAGGGTTTGGCTTGATCTGCTTTTTCTCTCCAGAAGCAGCTGCTAAAGCAATGGCTGAGATGAATGGCCGCATCCTGGGCTCCAAACCCCTCAATATTGCACTAGGTCAGAAGCACTGAACAACAAAACTCCTACCTCACCAATCTGAGTAGCAGCTAGGAGAACAATACTGCTCTCCACCTGTAGGGTGCTATAAGGGTAAGCTTCAAAACTTGGTGGCTGCTTAACTGATCGCACTTGTGCAACGAATTTTGTATACAAAAATATTTCTTATGTGTGTATGAAAATGTATGTTAGAAGCTTGGTTTGATTTACAGGGTACATCCTCAAATTTAAAAAAAAAATTATCTTATTTTCTAATATTCACAACTGTTTAATTGGTTTCATTTTTATATTTTGAACCAACTGAAGCAAATACTTGTATTTATTGCTTATATTATTCTTTTGTTTTAATAATGATGTGAGCTTAATTACTCTGGTGAAAACCTGCCTCAAACAAATTTAATGATAGTTTATTTTTCCGAAAAAAAATAGTTTCAATATTTTTCATGAAAGTATTTTTCTTTCTTTTTTTGGCAACTCAAAATTTAGATATTGCTAGTCAGAAATCAGTAAAATACCAAATTTCACTTTGAATTAATGTTTTAAGTACCAAGCAATAGTTTTAATATACATATTCTGCTGTGTTTGGTTAGCTGACAGTCTACATCAGAAAAGTTATTTTCTGTGTCTTTACTGTAATCTGAGTGTTTTCTTACTGTGTAATTTTACTTACATAGTAACACCCTATTTCTTATATTTCCTCATGTTATATACCTGTATCTATGCAGCTGATGGACACTTATCTTTATCTTTGATCTCATCATACCCATGCAGTTCATTGTGATGCATTTTTAGTTTTTTATTAGATCCTTATGTTATGAAAATCAATTCTATGCAATTCAGAGACTCCAAAGAAGGTCAATCTTTTTAAAAATTATTCATGTTATATTAATCTATCTCAAGGTTTAGAAGGTAAGTGCCTTATTCTGTAAACTTCCACTTCCTTTTATTAGACTATGCAGGCTTTATTAACTTGCGGGTTTTCTTTTAGTCTTGAGTGTTGTTCTGACAAAGTGAAGTTAGGTCACTTGATCTGTTTTTAACATGTGTTTTGTTTGGATGCCCATCCCTCAAGACTTCTCGCTTTAGTTCAAGAATATTACTTAGCTCATTTTAGACATTTTCTACAAAGATATTGTCATATTTGCTTTTCATATATACTACCTCAAAAACAGTTGAAATAAAAGGTAAGAATTATTTATTTGGAATTTACTCATTACCTTACAAAGGCTATTCACTCATACCAAAGATGTTAAAAGCTCTGTTATTACTGCTGCTTTCTGCTTTTTATTTTTCTTGATTTTTTATTCTGTTTTCTCTTTTGTATTTAGACATTTATTATTACCATGTATTACAATGTTTTGCTTCATATATTAATAGTACATATTTTTCATTGACATTATGAATTAGAAACATCTCATTTTTATAAATCATATATATTTATATTTTTGCACATTTTCTAATCTTAATGAGAAATAATAAGAGTAAAAATAAAATAAAAATAAGAAAACTATTACAGAAACATGTTCTGCTAAAATTCACTCCATATTGCCCCTAACGTTTTATGTATATATTACCAGGTGATTTATAAAAGATAGCATCAACAATTTTATTTGAAATCACTCATTTTTATTTGAGTCATGAAATGATAAAATTCAACATAATCAAGAATTTATTTACATATTATTTTCATACTTTTAACTTCGGCCAGTGAAGTTTCCATGATGACTAAATTCTTTATAAATGTATATGGTACTACATTGATTTTCCACATAGTTTTGTCTCCTGCCAAAATATCATGGTGATTAACATTCTTCCACACTACTACTAAGATTCTCCCAATTCTTTTTTAAAACAAACAAACAAACAAGCAACTTTTGTTAAAAATTAAAATCAATTTAATATTATTTTGATTCATTTCTCAAATTCCTTACAGAAATTTTGTGACATATTTTCATTATAATTATAGGTAAATGCATATTTCTATATTGTCCAAGGACCTAAATATTTTGGCAGCATCTGGAAGGTTCAATATAGTACATGAAAAATATCCACTATTCTTTTATTTTACTATCTCAATAGCTGTTTTAAAATTGAAAATGTTCCACCTTCAGTGTTGTGTTTATTACTATTAATGTTTTTACAGTTGTAAATTAATGTTTCAAGCTGTTTTTCCATTGAATAATTTGTATTTACATGTATGTCTTTTACATCAAAGATATTTTAAATTTACCTGTTTAATATTTTCACTTTGTTTATAGTTTTAATTGCTATTTCTATGTGAAATGTTAAGCAAAATTTTCAGCATCCCATTTAGATGGGTTATTACTTGTGATTTATTTTGAATACCTGAAAATGTTTGTATATACACATATACTTATCTATGTGTATGAAATTTAAACAGAGGTGGTGGTAGACACAATATGTGTTGTCTTCTATTAGTCTGTATGTTTCACCTTATCAACAATTTCTTTTAAACAAAACTTTATATTTTGTATAAAGAGTGGAATAAGTCAACTATGCCTCACTTTTAGGTCTTTAAACAGCATATGTTTGGATGAATACTGAAATAGTCTAAAAGTGTATGATAGACTATATCAGTGCATATCAATGCATATGGACTCTCAGATGCATTGGCTTGAAGATTTACTACGTTGATTATTATTTTTAATAAGAGAATCATGTTGGTAAAGTGCCAGGACTAGACAGAATATACTTGTATCATGTCATTATGAAATTTCTGGGTTACTTAATCAGTGAAAATGTTCAAATATTTGAACAATAATGGATAAACCTTATATATAGATTACTTCTGTCTTATGTGCACAAGTAATTGGTAAATATTTTCCCAGGTATGCAGATGTGTTTATGTCTCAGCATAATAATGCACTATCCTAATGCCTTAGTACAAATTGCACAATTCTGGTTTTTACCATAAAATGTGTCAATATATCCCCCTCATTATTTAAATATTAATCATTCTAATTTTAACTTGTGTCTGTGTGTGTTTTCCTGCAAATCATTGCATTATCATAGTTAAAATTGAAGTTCATATTTTTCAGGATGATTAAAAATATTTTAGCTAAGTGCCTTGAATGAGAAACACATAAATAAAAGCTAACACAAATAGAGATGCCTTCAGCCAATCTCTCCACTCTTCCTCTATACACATTGCCAAATCTCTTGTATAGATGACTGCATTTTACAGATGATGTAGCATATATGTAACTTGCTCCAGTTTTCAGTTATTAAATAGAAATTGTTAAAATATATTTTAATTTTTTCAATATTCTTGAAAACCTAAGGAGAAAATGCTAAATAAAACCTGGTATGTTATGATGATTATATCTGAAATTATTTATATTGTTTTTGATTTTCTGCTTCTTAGTGTAGGTATTTATGTTTTGTCTTTCTAATGGTTCATAAGTATGTAGCCTAAAATTTGTTTCTGAAGTTATTCACAATTAGAAAATCTGGAATTCAAAGGCAGTTATAATATGGAACAAATTTTCATGACAAAATATATACTATTGCAATAGCTCAGAAAATAACATAAATACAGTACTTTATGCATAAAATTGTCTAAATATACCAATAAGAAATGTTTAAAAAATAAATAGTACTAAATTAATTAAAGTTTGATAGTCAATATTTAGTGGTGACTTTCTTACTGACCCAGTTCAAAAGTAGTCATATTAGTATAAAATGAGAAGAAGATAAATGTGTCCCTTCTGTTCCTTCCCTTCCTCATTTTCGAGTTCACAAGCCTGCAGTCTTCAACCATGCAGATTCCATGGGGGCAGCTTGTCTACTTTATATCACCATCTACAGACATGGCTACAGACCAAGGTGAGATCAGAGATTTATTCTTAGTGCTTTTGAGGAGTAAATTCTTCATCTAAGTTCTCAAAGGACACCCTGGAAGCCATATCTGAACTATAGCAATTAAAAACATAAAGTTCATGCTAAATGTTAGGTGTTTGGGGTTAAATTTTATGGATTTCGTTTTGAAGTATGGACCTAATATGATTTAACAAAACATAACGATTATATTTTTACTTTAATGATTATATCTTTGCTCTAATTAACATAAAAAACAACTCAAACTGGAATTAAACACATAGCTTTACAAAAATGCTCAGTTAAGGATATACAGTCACTTTGGGTCAAGATTTTTGAATCCCATTGCTGGTTTCCTCTGTCTCTTCCTTTCTGTACCTTGGCTCATCAACAGTGAGATATGTAATTGTTATGGCCCATCCTGTCAACACAGACCCAACCATAATCATGCAGTGATGCTACTTTCTTGAACTATTTTCTCTCAGTTCTCAGTATTTTGTACAGAGGTTCAAAATGATCTAATGATCTACTAGTGTCATGATGAAAATGATCAACTTCCACATTTTTTGTGGGAGATGGTTTTTACAGGAAGAAACAGGATCAAAATGGATATAGAATATGGATCAAACAGTAACCTAGGATACTTTCCATTATCTATACGTAAATCAGAATTTTCTTATCTTTTAAATTACTTAAAGATAGTTTGTTTAGTCATTTTATTTTAGGCTTTTGTGGGTTTTGTTTGTTTGTTTTGCAAATAGTATGCAACACTAAAAGCTAATGATTTTCTCCGACATAATTTCACATGATCATCATGAGAAATAAATTGTTTAGATTTATACCAGAAGTAAGTATAAAGATAATTTGGTTACTATTTGTTAAAAAATTAATTTTGTCATATGACAGCATTATCTATTACATCTAAATTGTAAACATACTGAAAATATTCAATTTATTTTAGTCTCCATTCTTGCCAACATAAATAATTATCAAAAGATTAGAAATGATCAGGATTGACTGAAACAAATCACACTTACTAAACTGTTGGTTTGTTGATATTTTATTCAGAGCAGCCTTGCTCTAGCACATTTGCACACATAGTAATATCTCACAATTGAATGATCAGCAAAAATAAATCTTTATCATGCTCTGTAAATCAATCATTATTACACACTTCTTAATAAATTTGAAAAGACTAGTTCTTACTGGCAGACATTAAGAAAATTCTAGAGATGAAGAGCACTTTTTCAGGTGCCTTTCAGCCATTCGTAGTTCCTTTGCTGAGAATTCCCTTTTTAGATCTGAACCCCATTTTTTGATAGGGTTATTCAAGGTTTTGGGATCTAAATCCTTGAGCTCTTTATATACCTTAGAGATCAGTCCTCTGTCACTTGTAGGGTTGGTGAAAATCTTTTCCCATTCTT
>PVIH01000955.1:91801-141351 GCA_004025045.1 Sigmodon hispidus
AGATCCCACTTATTGATTGTTGGTCTTAGTGCCTGTGCCACTGGTGTTATATTTAGGAAGTGGTGGCCTGTGCCAATTTGTAGAAGTGTATTTCCCACTTTCTTTTCTAACAAGTTCAAAGTGGTTGGGGTTAAGTTGAGGTCTTTGATCCACTTGGATTTGAGTTTTGTGCAGGGTGACAGGCTCGGATCTATTTGCAAAAAAAGCCAAACATGCCCAAGCAGCAAACCACAACCACTGAACAACTTGGGATCAGAAACACCCTGGACTGACCCTTCAAACCCCAGTCCATCTTAGGAACACCTGACTCACTCTTGAGGGAGGGGGGACAAAACTGGATTTGGCCAGGAGTGAAGACTGATCCAAGCATTATTGGGCCAGTGTGACCATAGGACTGTCTGCTCCCTGCTCAGGGAGGGGATGGGGAGTTGCAGAGAAGAAAAATGATCAGATGTAGTGGGAGGGGGAAGAGACTTTCAATAAGGATATACAGGGATGGAAAAAAAATTCAGAGGGAAAGCTGAACACAAAGAAAATATATGTGTAGTAATCTTATTTGCATTTCCACCCTTGATAAGCCATGCTTATGATTATTATCCTCTGTATAGTTATTGTTAACTTTTCGGCATTTTTAAATTCTTTTTACTGTTTTTTTTTTTTTGATAAATACAAAATAAAGAAGGAAAAAAAAGAAAATTGTAGAAAATTACTTCTGTACAAAATGGATAAAGCTCTTTATATGTGCACTAAATTCAGAATAACAAATACACTTGGCTTGCAATTGTTATTGTTGGATTATGTTTCAAGTTTGGTAAGCATTCATAAACACTTTTGCTTGTTGTTAGTTTTCCTTAGCTTATTTTAGGATTAATAGATTGACTTTACAAAGTGAAGAAAAGTTTTCTTTAGTGTAATTATTTGGTACACAGAGAGAAATTTATCTCCTGAGAGCTACTGGGAGCTTCAAACAGATGTTACATCAGGCTTTGTTAATTCACATGTGTTTATCGCACTTGGCTATTGAGAAAACTCCCAATTTTAAGTGCAGGCATGTACTACCAGTACATTTTTGAGTTCCATATTCAATATCATCAACATATTATTTTAAACAGAGATTCTGGATTCAGTGAAGATTGATTATGTCTTTTTTGTCTTTGTTTTGTTTCTGGGATTTCTGTGTCTTGAGGACTCTCAGGTGGCAGCCAGCCGTTCATAACAATTTGTACTTTTTCATGTGTAAATGTGTGCTGAAGGCACACTAATGTATGGTATTTTCTGTGGTATAACTATACTTCATTCCTCTTTAATAAAGTGCTTATAATACTATTTCTAACATACCTTACTCAAATAAATTGTTCAACTTTATGTAAGTTTTGAAATTTTATGTACACCTTTATAATTTAACAATTTTACTGAATTACTGTGAGAATTATAATTAAAATCTGCAATTTGTTACTATATTACTATCATTTTATTCATGAAACTTAACGAAGCTGTCATTACATTATGAAGTCTTCATCTTGCAAGCATTCTATATTGTGGTCTGCAGAAATAAGTTTTATATTTCTCTTTGATTCAATTTTTATTAGTATTAAATCAGGATTTACAAACCTAATAATGCCATACTCCTCTCTGCAACTCTCCTGTGACATTCTATGTTCTTTAGTAAAATGTAGCTCTTGCTAAGGTCAAGGGTGCTTGGTTTTTTATTCTCTTTTATCTTTTAATCCTGTTGTTGAAATGCTGCTAGTTAATTTGTTCAATATCCTGAAATTAAAGTGGTTCTCTTTTCCTCTCTATTTTAAAGTGAAAAAAATCTTGTTTCAAAGACCTAACTTTTATTTTAACTTTTTATTGCTTTTTTATAGATTTCACATCATTTATAATGATCTCATTCATCTCCATGCCCCTTCATATCTATCTGCCCTCTGCCCTTGGAAACTCAAAACCTCCCACACAAAACAAAATCAATTTTTGTGAAACCAAAACAAACACAAACAAATAACAAAAAGTCTTGTGTTGGAAGCTGTAGTATGACACAATGAGCCATAGACTATAGCCTTTAGTCTATACATCTTTTCATGAATTGTTCATTCCATTAAGTCATTGGCCTGATTTGAGGCTTGTGGCTACCGCTACATCTTTGCTACAGGGCCCTCAGTAGAACTTCTTTTGGATAATCCATTGTTTCCTTATGTCATGGAGATCCTTTAGCTTTGGATCTGCAGGTTCAGACCCTGCATATGCTGCAGCAGTTCACAGATTAACTGAATGTTGGGGTGGGCCAACTTAGCCTTTTTACAAGGCTTGAGTGGTAGGTGAGTTGGTCAGCCTGTCAGGTTTTTCTCATCCCTACAACAGCCTGAGTTATCCAGTACAGCCCTGGCTAGCTCATCTACTAGCCAGGGAGCTATGAGCAAGGAGGAAGGAGCAGGGCCAGTTTTGCTCTCCTTCCCCTGAGTCCAGCTCACCTGTCCATTAGTGCATGGCAACTCTTCCAGTGCAGTGCCTTCAAAGCCAGCTCTCCCACCTGCCATAGATGGCAAGGGTCAGGAGGGAGGGGCAATTATTTCTTTCCCCATGCCACCACATGGCACAAGACAGGGAGCTGAGATCAGCTCTCCTATTCTCATACCCTCACCAGTGCCCTTGCCAATAAGGTTAAGGTCTATTTTCTTACCCAGGCAAGTAGAAGGCATAATTTTCCAAGTGCGGCAGCCAATGAGGAACATGACCTTCTCTCTCACTCTTACATTCTCATGACCACCTCTCTTACCTACCACAGATATATAGCAGTGGGGAATGGGTGAATACATCTCTTCCTCCCCTGTCCCATCATTTGGCCAATGAGGAGTGGGATCAGGTCTCCCATGTTCATATATCTTGCCAAATCACCCACGAATCAATAAAGTCAGCAAGCATTAATCTTTTAATGGACAGTAAATTATATATTGCAAGAAAAATGTATTTCAATTTGTTTATATAGATTGATTGCTAAATTTCTTGATGCACAGACAACAAATAAGATTTCTAAAATTTTGTAATTTTAATTAAAGAAATTCTAAAAGTTAAACAAACACCCAAACCAAGCAGATCTATGCATCTTAATAAACATCTATACAGTTAGAACAACTGAACAGAACAAAAGGTGTTTAGCTTTACATTGGATTTTTACAATTTTACTGTCAAATATACTTTATGCACTAACCATCACCACAAATTAAAAATAAAAGTTGTGAAAGTAAAATAATTATTATACGTTTTCAATACAAACTTCCCAAGAGAAAATAGAACTGTGACTTCACCAAAGTGTGTTTGAAACATCAAGAATAGCAGTAATAACCTATAAACACTCAGCTATCTCTTAAATCCTAGAAAGTAAATTCCCTCCAAAAAAAGAGAGTATTTCTAAGAAATAGTTTTTGTTATGTATTTCTTAGTAGAATTTCCATCGGTTTTGCTTAGGTGGCACTTTTCTTAGGCCACCACTATCACTAAGGTAAGGAAAACTGCTAAGTAGCATTGAATATGCAGTATAGAGACACAAAATCCAAAAGTCTCAATTGCTACAAAGACCCAGCTCCTGCAATAATTGAAGAACCAGCACTGCACCACAGGAAGTGCTCTAATCTTAACCAAGATTACTTGTTTCCTCCTTCTGCTGGCCTTTGATGTGCAGATATTGTCTCAGAGTCTCTCTAACTAAACTATGCTCACATCTCACTCTGTAGACAGCACTCACTCAAGTAGCTGGCAAAGCTGTCAGTGTCAAGATGTACCACCTGATTCATTCCTGGTGCCCAGGAAACATCATTTTTCTTTTCTAAAGGTGATTAAAAAAGTGAAAGAATGGATAGAAAGCTCAAGTTATCCAGAAGACAGAAGTAGAGAAGAAAACTGTACGCTGGTCATCAATGTCTACAATCTCAGTATCTAAAAAGCTGAGGCAGAAGGTCTGTTGAGATTTGGAGTTAGCTTGGGTTACAAAGTGAGTCCCAGGTTACAGCCAGAGACACAGCTTAAGATACCGATGAAAAAAGAGAGAAGACTGAGGAATGGAGAAAATAACTCCTTATATTCTGGTAAAGAATAATCCTATGTAGTAATCTTATAAACATATAAGTGGATACTAACGTATTTTCAATTAGTTTATGATTTTTCAAAAGAAACCTGATAAATCCCCCAAAATTATTAAAGAATCACTTCCTCGGGGGGCGAGGGGAGTTGTGGAGAGGAGAGAATGACCTGATGTGTTGGGAGGGGGAAAGGACCTTGAATAAGGATATACAGGATAGAAAGTGTGACTTCTTCTTTGTTAATAATAATAATAATAATAATAATAATAATAATAATAATAAAAAGAATTACTTTATAAATTCTTTCCTAACTCAAAACATAAAACACAGTTTAATACAGTATTAATATCTGTGTATAAAGGGGAACCTAACATCCTCAATAAGTGAATAATTAAAAAGGTTACACATGTGGTTGACAGGGAAGTTCATGATCCAACAAGGAAAGTCTCCCAGATTTTAAGAAACATGTAAAGAGTGAGATCTTTGTGAAAATGTAGACATGCAGTTAGTCTACCACTTGGGAGGCAGAGGCAAGAGGATCTCTGTGAGTACGAGGCCAGGGTGGTCTACAAAGCAAGTTCCAGGACAGCCAGGGCTGTTACACAGAAAATGCTGTCTCAAAACAAAAACAAAAAATTCCCAAACAAGAAAAAAGGCTGGAGAGGTGGCTCTGGCCTCTGATATTCCAGATTAATTTTAATAAAATTATATCACCACTGTCTACAGATAGGAATGGCTGCTCAGAACATACAAGATCAAGATTTCTCAGACTTCAACTGTGGCAAAACTTTCTTTCTGAAAGAAACACATATAGAGGAGAATATCATATACACAGAATATAAATTGACAAAATAAAAGTTTGGGACACAGAAAAATAATTACAGGTAAATTGAGGGTAGGTGATAATTATAGTAAATTGCAGAAAACATAAGGATTTTTTTTAGTTTTCTTGTATCATTCTAGGACAGAAGATCTACAGCTCTCAAACTGTAGCAGACATTCTACCTCGTCCTTTCTTTGAATTAGAACTAGAAAGTCCAACTCCTGCGAGTAACGCCTACATGAACTTCAGCCTTATTTGTCATAAAAGTATTTAGATATAAATATAATAGTATTAACATTATTTCCTTAGGACAAGTGAATAAAAGAATGGATAGCTGATAAAACCTCCATTTATTTTTTTCATAACCCTACAGCTTAGGATTTCAAGATTAAAAAAAAAAAGATGTCAGTAAATCAAAATGAGGATGCTTCTTTTTGATAGAGGCTGGTTTCTTTATATAATTTCATGTGGTCTTTCCCTACATGTGCTTGGATAACATAACCTCTGTTTGATTATATGTAATCTTTTGATGAGGATCCCAATCAAATTAAATAAAACTTACAAATGAAGACTTTGCCTATCATTAATGTAGTAATGTTAAGTAGTAACTTTCTTAGGTATTATACTTTAATATGCAAGTGGAAATAAACACAATCCAATACATAAAATCATACAAAGATACTACCTTCCCAAAGAAAAAAAATAATGAAAATGTAAACACACAAGTATAAACGTTGTCTCTTCTTTTATTCCAATGAAAAGATGCTGATTGTGGTGTGGTATGTCTGTGATGGAGGACAGAAGAGGAAAAGTTCATGATCAGCCTGGGCTACATGGCAAGTTGCACAAAACTGCTCTATAGGTAAAACCTGGTTCTAGATAAAAATATAAACTCACTTATTTATTCATTCATTCATTTAGCCGAGTATCAGATTGAATATTGTATGAGTAGTGAAAAACAATGTCAAATATGACTAAAAAGTAGTAGAAGAGATTTGGGACAAGACAATATCAATGAGGATTAATTGTTATATATATTAGCTTATACTAATAAAGAAACTATGGAAATAATATTTAAATAGAAAAAATTAGGCATGCAAATAATGCCAGATTATTTAAAGCAGTCTTGCACTCATAGACACATGCACATGGTGTTAGATATCAAATGTGAAGTTTTTACATTCTATTATGTGCTAAACTTAAATTTAAATAATTGATAATCAGCATCTAAAAATATACTAAATAAAGTATTGTGGCTTAAATCAAAGGTAAAGGTTACCTTTAAACAACCAGTTTTAAATTGTAACTTAATTAAAAGGAATAACAGCCACTAGATTGACCTAAGACTTTTATAATGATGACTTGTACCAAAAGACCATGTAAGGAGACAGGATTAATTCCCTCATAATGATATAATAAATATTTGATGCATTTTTTGATCTGATTAAGGAGGACTGAGTGATACAAAAGATAAGACAATGGAAATGTGAGGGTTTTAGATTTATATTTTAAATACAGCCACCTGATCTACATGGTGTGGATAATTGATACATCCAAGAAAGTAGAGACAGTTAACACACTACCTAATATGATGTATCTGGGAGTAGAAGATATTACTTCAAATCACATTTAGAGGAAGAAAGTTTTGTGGGTTTAACACAATATGTGACACACAGAGAAATAATACAATCTGGTTTGTTGAAAATATGTCATTGTAAGGGTATCCATTATTGTTCAGTCACAATGATTCTCTAAATTTTGAAATTGTTATGTATATTTGATGATTCTACAGTGATCTGCAAGTATGAACGAAATATTAAAGTAATAAGGATTGAAGTGTATGTTAATTAATACACAGCTAAAAGTGCTTATGTTACTGATAAAAAGTGTTTTTTTATTGCCTCAAATGAAAACCCAAAATACTGAAAATTTCTGAAATAAACTTCAGAAGCGAGAAATAATGAACAATAACATCTAAACATGTTTCTTAATTTTAATTCAGAAGTCAATAGGATTTTATATCTTGATAATTAAAAAGATATAGTTTTTACTCAGGAATGCATGTATTGTGTATCTTCAAAATAATTTTGATTATGAATCTGTAATTGTGATGAATTTTATAGTAACACCATATCATTGACTCTGTTAAAAACAAACACAGCTTCAAACCTTATGAAAAAAATGATAAAATAAGATTATCCCAACTTATTCAATAAAAAGGGAATGTAAATAAGATGTAAAGATTTTCATGTATAAATTTTACATATATATATATAAAATGTAGTGATTTCATAAACATACTTATCAATGAGCATTTACACTTTATATAATAAAATATTTCTTATGCCAGGTATTATAATTTTCCAAAACACAAAAAAGTGTTCTCATTAAGAAATCTGAGCATTTTTTATTACTTAAAGAAATTTTACAGCTTTCCAAAATAATAAGTCATGTGAAGAGTATTCTTTTAAAATTTTTCAATAAAGTCTGAACTCCATAACATAGTTGAAAAAATGACTGTTCAAGTCACTTTGAAATTACAACAAATTGTAAATTGAAATGTAAATTAGTAATTAGAATTAGCCTACCAGATGCTCAGATGCAAGGCATTAATAAAGAATTTTTTATTCATTGAGAAAATATGATAGTATTAATGATATTGAAAAATTTACTTTAGAAACTAGAGAGATGGCTTAGCACATAGGAGGACATTCTTCTCATTAGAGAACCTGAGTTTAGTTCTCAGACACACGGCAGAAAAATTACAAATGTCCACAACTGCAACTCTTCCAAAACTAGTGTTTTCTTGGGCTTCCTTAAGTTCACACAA
Organism: Sigmodon hispidus; assembly: GCA_004025045.1. Taxonomy (NCBI): domain Eukaryota; kingdom Metazoa; phylum Chordata; class Mammalia; order Rodentia; family Cricetidae; genus Sigmodon; species Sigmodon hispidus. Next base: position 99,531 of record PVIH01000955.1, read on the forward strand.
GCTCTCCATATCACATGCACCATATACCACACTCACCATATACACACAGAATAAAAGGTAAACATGCAACACACAAACACTACATACTACACACAAATACACACCATAAAGCAAAAATATGTTTCTGATCCCAAGAGTTCAGTGGTTGTGGTTTGAAGCTTGAGAATGCTTTGTTACTTTCTTGTTTGTTTATTTGTTTGTTTAGAATCCACTAATGAGTGAGTACATCCTCTCCTTATCTTTCTGGGTTTGTGATAACTCGATCAGGAGGATATTCTCCAAATCCATCCATTTGCCTGCAAATTTTAGGATATCAATTTTTCTTACTGTTGTGTAGATGTGCAACAGTTTGTTAATCCATTCTTCAGTTGAGAGGCATCTAGGTTGTTTCCAGGTTCTTGCTATTACAAATAACGCTGCTATGAACATAGTTGAGCTAATGCCTTTGGAATGTGACTGTGCATCTTTAGGATATACACCCAGAAGTGGTATTGCTGGATCCATGGGGAGATTGATTCTCAATTTTCTGAGAAACCGCCATACTGCATTCTAAAGTGGCTGAACAAGCTTATACTCCCACCAACAATAGAGGAGTGTTCCCCTTGCTCTGCATCCTATCCAGCATAGGCTGTCCTCTGTGTCTTTTATTTTAGCCAATCTAACAGGTGTCAGATGGTATCTCAAAGTTGCTTTGATTTGCATTTTTCTGATGGCTAAAGATGAAGAGCACTTTTTCAGGTGCCTTTCAGCCATTAATAATTCTTCTGCTTAGGATCAGAAACACCTTGGACTGACTTCTTGGATACCACTCCCCCTAGAGGAATACCTGACTCAGTCTTCAGGTTGGGGGGAGAAAACTGGATCTGCCAGGAGTGGTGGCTGAACTAAGCAATATTGGGACAGTGGGACCTTGGGACTGCCTGCCTCCTGCCCAGGGAGGGTATGGGAGTTGTGGAGAAGAGAGAATGACCTGATGTGGTTGGAGGGGGAAGGGACCTTGAATAAAAATATACAAGGATAGAAAGTGTGACTTCTTTGTTCATAATAATAAAATAAAATAAAAAGCAAAAAAAGAAAAATAGTGAAAAAAAGCAAAAATATACACCACTCACATTTATGTATACACAGATAAACAAATATACAACACAACTAACACAAATGTACACAAACCCACACAACATATGCCACATACATATATACATACACAACACAAAAGCACACATCATACCATACTACAACCACCACACACACACACACACACACACACACACACACACACACAGAAGGTAGAAGAGAGAGAGAGAGAGAGAGAGAGAGAGAGAGAGAGAGAGAGAGAGAGAGACGAGAGAGAATTATAAATAAATATGATTTTAAAACAGCAATACATTTACAAAAGAATTCAAACAAAGTAATCCAGAAAAGATTGTGGAAATTATTAACTACAGAAAAAGAAAATACCCCAGAACTAATTTTGGTCACTGTACTAAGACAATTGAACTATGTTTCTACCCCTATGGGACTGACTCCTTGGATCCCACGCCCCCTAGAGGAACACCTGACTCACTCTTGAGAGAGGGGGGAGAAAACTGCATCTGCCAGGAGTGGAGACTGAAGTAAGCATTATTGGGGCAGTGGGACCATGGGACTGCCTGTAGCCTGCCCAGGGATAGGGTAGGGATTTGTGGAGAAGAAAGAATGACCTGATATGTTGGGAGGGGGAAGGGACCTTGAATAAGGATATACAAGGTTAGAAAGTGTGACTTCTTTGATAATAATAATAATAATAATAATAAAGAAAAAAAGCAGGTGATAAAAGCTGTAGGAAAAATAAAAACAGCAAAATAAAACCTAAATTCTAAGCAAATATTTAACTCACAAGAAAAGTCTTTATAAAACAGTTTGGTTTCACTTCCGTAAAAAGAAACAATGCTGGGTTATCAATTCCCAGTGAAATATAGCTAAAGTCAGACCCATAAAGATTATCTCAGGTAAGAGTCCAAGCAATAATGGACACAGTTTCTAAACTGGTCTTCCACTATAATCAAATTGATGATCACCCTAATTGTCATTATAGAACCTTGATCCAACAAATGATAGAAGCAGATACAGAGATCCACAGCTAAGCACTGGGGTTGAGTCCAGTCAAAGAGAGGGAGGAGAAATTATATGGCCAAGAGGCCAAGATCCTGATGAGATAACTCACAGATACAGCTGTCTCCAGCTAATGGAAGCTGACTAACTCTAAAATGACAGTTGAGGAACCTGCATGGGACTAAATTAGGCTCTCTGAATGTAGGTGACAGTTGAATGATATGAGGAGTTTATGGGGCCTTAAGCATTGGGACCAGTATTTATTTTTAATGCAAGAACTGGATTCATGGAGCACATTCCCTATGAAGAACACCTTGTTCAGCCTTGATACTTGGAGGAACGGCTTGCTCCTCTCTTAACTGGATATGTGAAACTGCATTAACAAATCCTGGAGTCTTTACCCTCTCTGAGGTTGGATGGGGGCTGGATTGGGCTGAAGGTGAGGGATGACTGGAAACAGGGAAGCCAGGTGGAATGGCATGGGGTATAAAAAAACTTTTAAATAAAAAAAAAATTAGAAGAGTACAGATAACAAGCTCCTTCTTTGAAGCAAAACACCCTGTATATTTTATCTTATGGGGAATGAGATTTGAGTCATTAACCTATTACATTGGTTTAATTTACAAAGAGAAGACTTGCTTTATTTTTGCCTTCCATAATAAGGAAATACAGAAGGGCTTAAGAGGTTCCCTTATCCATTTAGTAAAATTATTCAGTTAAATATTTTCTTAAAACTTTTAAATAAATTTGGGAGAAGGAAATTTAATTTTTATCTTTCAAAGAGAAATAAGGCTAAAACAAACAGCACAACTCAGGCGATAAAATCAATAGTTGTCCTAATACTCTCTTGGGTCTTACTCAATAGTCTGGTTCATAAAGGAATCTGTCTAGTTGTCCAAAAGAAGCAACCATAGACTATGAACCTAACTACTATACATATTGATGCTAATGTTACTGCAGTGAAAATCAAATAAAAAATATTGTTTTACATCTTTGAAATAAAACCTTGAAAGAAAATAAAATAAAAATGTGCAATCTGGAAATACTTTGAATTTATAGATGAAGTAAGTTCTTGCTGAGTAGCACACATTATTTACTCTCCCCAATTTTTTATTATATACATATCATGCATATGTATGATCATATATGTGTGTATGTTTATGATGTCTATGGGAATATTTCAGGAATGTAATTTTTTTGCAAAGTCTATTGAAATATCCACTTTTGGAGAAGCCATATTTTTAAGAAATCTTATGAATATTATTGGTACTAATGTTATTGGTACTAATGTTGTTTGAACAATATTAACTTTAAATAAACAGATATCCTGGGAGAAGTAATCAAGAAATTAGAACTTTTTCCATTAACACAGTCAAGTAAGAAAAGATCTAAAATGCAATGGGTATTATTAGCTTATTATGAAGATGTTTTTCTCTAAGCTATTATTGCTTGAGGAATCATTAGCTGCTATAATATCAGCTAAGCATATGTCTCATTTTGCAATTTATACCCCTTCTAACAGTCAGTGATCCCTTGAGTCAATATTACCTCAGAAATATAAAGAGAACCTAAAACTAAATAATTTCAATTATAAAATAAACATGTAAATTGTCAACTAAATTACTTGTATTTAATTAAACATTTTGCATAATGACAGACATTCTCTTTAGGTCTTTCAGTCTGTTAGATAATGCCTGAATTGTTATTTAAGTTCTAATTATTTTACAGGCCCTGCAAAAATGTACTGTTAATCTGAATATACAGACCTGAGCAACTCTGGCACTCTTGTAGTCCTATAGGCAGACTGTAGTGATAAATGTCTTCTTCAGGGGCTTGTGGCTCATTCAGTTTGTGGGGATGCTAATGTGTCAGTTTATTTTTTTTAATTATTTTATTTTATGTTTTGAGATTATAATATACTTCTGTCATTAATTTCTATCCTCAAAATTTTCTCATCTACCCCTCTGTGTGTGGTGATATATATTTTATATTTAATAAAATCATCTGGAAATTTCAGAAACAGAATCGCCCACAGTCAAGTCATGAAGGTTAGAGAGTGATGATCCAGGACATTAATCCTATCACTCAGGAGACAGAGATCTTTATTTCTATGAGTTAAAGGGCTAACAACCAAACAGTAGTAGCTCACATCTTTAATTCCAACTCTAGGAAAATGACGAAAATTTGAACCCTGAAGTGAAACATCGGGGCGGGAAATATATTTAAGGCAAGAGGAGGCAGAGTTTCAGACATTCTGAAGAAGAGAACAGCCAGGTAGAGGATTCTTGGAGAGAGCATTTAAACTGTTCTGCCTGAGAAGTTGGCTAGGTGGTAGTTGACTGTGGTCTGTTTCCACTCTCTGATATTCCAGTTTTCTCACAATATATAGCTTTGAGTTTTCATTATATACTAACTAGAATTTGTGCAGTATCTACGCTTCCTTTTATATTCAATAACTCTTTAATCAGTTGTTTGTTTTTTAATTGGGGAGAACAAAATGCCTTTAAAATTTTATGCTAATAACAGAGTGAAGAATTAATACTGTTGGTTCATTTAGTTTTTGGTTTAAAATTTTGAATTTCAAAACTTCCTTCATATCTAAAATATGCATTTTCAAGTAGTGTTTTGTTAAAATAACCTAGTTACTATTATTGTAACCACATAAGAAGCAAGAGCTATTCATCATATGACAGTAGTGTTCTTGTATTGCTCTAAGCTTGTTATAAAATTTTTTCTTATAAACAATTGCATATAATTCACTTAGAGGGCAAAGAATTTCATTCAAATAAAAGAAAGAAAGTGATAATTATTTGTTTCCCAGGTACTTATTTCATGCCTAGTGTGTGTGTGTGTAAGAACAATAAAAAAATGGAAAGCTTTCTATTTCAGTGTGTTTACTATTGTTAGCTGTTCCTACATAGGTGTGTGTGTGTGTGTGTGTGTGTGTGTGTGTGTGTGTGTGTGTGTGTGTGTGGTATTATTTGAAGATGAATGAAAAATAAGTCACAATTAAACTAACATTACATAAACATAACAGACAATCATAGTTCAGCATAGATAAATACAGTAATGTCACTGTGACTCAGGCATAGTGCTTAAATCTAGCCTGCAATTTATGTCCATTTTATACATATATGGAGATTGTAATCTGTACTACTTTCATGCACTTCAGTCTCAAGCAACAGGAAGTTACAGAATGATTATATATGCCTTGGTAGAGAGGTACAAGTGTTTCATAGTTGGAAATGTGATACTACTTATGATGCATAAGGGATTATTGGCATCTGGCTACAAGTGTTAGAATGAAAAAATATAGTCTATAATATTTATTAAATATTCTAACACTTGTAAAGACAGTTTAAACTAACCATTCTGAAAAACAACTAAAATGTGTGCCATGTTATCAGGGTAGAAGCTGTGAAGTCATATTTAAGAAGCATGGTAATATAATTTTGACATTTAAGGATATTTGACAATATTTACACTGATATTTGAAAGCTTAAAATTTTTAAGAAACAACTGAGTTTATCTATTAATAGACAAATCACAAATATTGCAAAATATGTTAAACCAATTATTAGTGTAAAATATTAATTACAGAAAATTCATTTATAGTAATTTATATGATAATGAAAAGTTATTTAAATATTATTATACAATACTGTTTTCAGATAAATCAATAAGAGAAATTAAATTGTAAAATTTTTATATCACAGTTTAAACAGAAAAGAAAATATAACAAAGATCTCTTTTAACAAACCTGACTGTAATTCACAGAGCTTGTCACTTTGGACACCATTAAAGTAGACTCACAAGGAAAAATACCCTCTGCTCTGAGAGCATTGCCCATACAACAGATGGAACACTTAACAAGGTTTAGTGGGTAACATCAGTTTTGACCAACTGAAAAAAGAAGCACCAGGTGTTTTGCAAATTATTACAAGTTATTACATTATTCATCAACAATATTTCCTTGCCAAGAATATTTGTAAAAAAAAAAGCTTCAAAAATCAATGAAGTTACTTGGCTATCATTGCTCAAAATACAAAATTAATTAATGGAAAATGCATTACAATCTGGAGAGTGGTTTGGAAAAAATGTGATCTAAACATTGACCTGAAACAATTTCTAAAGTAATTTGTTCATTTGTTCATTTTAAGACATATTTTAATGAGTGAAAAATGAAATTGCATTGCATTAATTGGTTATATAATTTGACTTATATATTTGCAATGTTAAGACACATTTTCCTACAGTAACATAGAAAAGATGTTATAAATCCTTATTTGTAAATTGGTCTCATGACACAGAAAACGGAAATCACAACTGTTATCATAGTAACATGTTTTAATAAAACATACATTATACATTGGTTAAGCACAGCATGAGATATTGTTATAATGACACATAAAATTGTTTGAAGTACAATATGGATTTAAATATTTTGATTTGAAAATATAATGCTATTTGTGTGTTATTATAATTATTTCAAGTCACTGAATTATATTATTGAGTTGAGTGACTAATTCATCTGTAATAAATGGGGACACATTAATAATGACCAGGAAGTAAACCACTTTGGTCTATAGAAAGACTCTGAGTAGAGTCAGCTGATTGTTGTCTCCCTTTATTTACTTATTTGCTTCACTTCAGAACTTTCTATTTTTTCTTGACATTGTATATCATTCTGTTTACTCTCTCTCTCTCTGCCTCTACTTTCTTCTCCTCCTCACCCTCCATTTTTTTCCTTCTTTCTCTCTATTTCTTTCTTCCCACACCCCTCTCTCTCCTTCCTTTCATTTGCTTCCATGTCTCTTGTCCTCTGTTCTCCATAATGGATATTGGGTAGATATTAATCAAGTAGAATATGAAGAAAAAAAATTTCTTCAGGAAAGAACACTCTAGAGTCAAGAAGGTGGTGATTTTAATCAACATTATACATTGCCATGATGTGCTTATATATTATTTAGTTCATTCTTCACTCACATTCGGATTTATTTTAGTTTTGCAAAACTTCAGAAGCCAGAAACATTTTGTTAAAAATAAATTAATGTGACAGAGTGACATTCCTTGGTGGTGACCATGCCAACACTGAAATGTGTGTGTCTTTTTGTGACAGTTGTTTAAGAAGCCTATACCCATGCTCTCAGAGCACCACACATTCTCTGAGCTTTTCTTTTAATTCCCATGCTTAATTATACTTTTACTAAGTCTGCACTATAGCTAAAAAGTTACTGAAAATAATATAAATATTCTTATATTAAGAAAATACTGAACAATTTATGATTATTTTTATATCTACCTTAAGCAATTCTATAATATCAAAATTCTGTACATGTTCAAACAAGTCCACCACACAGTTTATATTTGTTACAATATATGCAGTCATAGTAACTTATTAATGGCATTAATTCATATACATATATTTTGCTTTAAAGGGTTATTTGAGTTTTTCAGTCAGTGAAGACAAAACAGGCACAGAAGTGTTTAAAACCTGTATATATAAAGTTGCTTTTATACATAATGGCTTTTTAATCTCATTCTTTTATTCAGCTTTTTTCAGTCTTTCACTTTCTCATTTATTCTATGAATTTGTCTCAGTTAATGTTTCTATGGCTGTGATGAAACACTGTGACCAATGCAACCTGGAGAGAAAAGAGCTGATTTGACTTATGCTTCCACATTACTGTTTATCCTTCAAGGAAGTCAGGAAAGTAACTCAAACATGGCAGAAACAGGGAGGCAGGCTCTATATGATGCAGAGGACATGGAAAGGTGCTCTTATTGACATGTTACTCATGGCTTTCTTAGTCTGATTTGTTTTTGTTGTTGTTTTGTTTTGTTTTTGTTTATCAATAGATCCCAGGACTATTTGCCTATTGCTGCCCTACCCAGAAGACTGGCCTGTCCCATTTCAATGACTAAGAAAATGCTCTACAGGCCAGCCTGTGGCTGGATCTCATGGAAGCATTTACTCAGTTGAATCTCTCTTGCTTCTCGATGACTCTAGCTTGTGTCAAGATGACAAAACTATGCATCACAGGGTATAATGTGCCCGTTTGTATTTGATAATTAATTAAAATTTGAAAATTTTAACAAGGAAAAGATTCTTTTGCATGATGGAGGTTCTACAAAAAATTTTTTCTGACTAATTAAGAACATCATAGATTTTGAAGTTCAGCTGGATCTTAAATCTTAAGCATGGTAAACCATTGTTGGTGCTGATGTGACATATATAATAGCAAGGATTAAATAAGAAAACTTGATAGATTATGATGACTAACAATATATTCAAATAGTGTGGTAAGGGAAATTACCTTATTTTTGTATTGCAGGCTTTGCTTCAAGCCTACATAAAGTCTTGAGCATGTCTATTTTTTTCTTATGTTTCTTCGGAATTCTATATATGTATCAGAGCAAGGATTTTTGTCCACTAGAATATCACCTCATGAGTAATGCAAGAATAACATAGCATATGATATTTGAGATTCAGCAATTATACCAACCAAGATTGTATCCTGACTATGAGGTCAAATTGAGTTTCTAATTAAGTTGATATCAAATAAGAAAACTGTTTTTCATAAAAGAGTTAAGAGCTTACAACCAAACCATATACTCTTGCAAGTTTATCTAATAAGACATGCATTGTTTGTAAATAACAATGCATTAAGCATATGTAGATTCTCTCTTTTTTAAAGTTACATGTCAAAGATGTGGTCTGTAGCAGGCTTTCTTTTGGACCACCAGCTAGCTTCCAAATAAAGATACAGAGACTTAATATTAATTTTGCATGCTTGGCCTTAGTTTATACTTGTCCCACTAGCTTTTATAACTTAATTAATTCTGTTTCTCTTCATCTACATTTTGATAGAAATTTTTTTTATTGTTTTTTTTTTTAACCTTTCTTTCATTCTATATGTTCTGTTCCCTGTGTGGTTGGCTGGTCACTGCTTTGCTGGCTGGCCTCAGTGTATTCTTCTTTTTCCCTTCCCCTTCTGTATCTCTCTCTACTAGATTCCTCCTCCTACTTATTCTCACTGCCCTACAACCCCACCTATCCTTTTACTACTTGGCTAATGGTCATTTTGATTTCTGTTATACTAATAGGGTGCAGTGCCTTAGGTAGGCAAAGCAACACATCTTTACATCATTAAACAAATGCAGCATAAACAAAAATAACATATCTCTACATAGTTAAAATAATATACCACAAGAGTAGCCCCTCATGTATGTCAGATCTTATAGCATAAAATGACTTAGATGCCCTGTAGGAAAGCTGGGAAACTCTTAGGCTTTTAAAATGATGATAGTCTGTCCACAAAAATCTGTTTGCTTTCTAATGTAAGAAGAAGCCAGATAAAACTAATAGAAAAGCTATTATCTGCCTGATATGGTACAGTTTATATTAATATAAATGATTTTATAAAAAATACAATATATTTCCTGTGGAAGCATATGTAACTCAAAATGGATTGCTTGTTAAATTAAGATTTTCTAATCATATTAATCTTGTATGTAGACAGTTAATGAAGACTTTTCACTGTGTGGTTTTCTTCACATATTTCATTTCAATTTATTTTCTTCATGAGTCTGATTCATTTTTCTAAGACAATATAGAATTCTCTTTCTTTTTCTTTACTGAAAATGGTTGCCATTTTTTTCCCTTTGGAAATGGTTGGATCCTTTTATGTTCACCTTACCAAATAAATAAAATCTACAAATACCCCTTAGAAGTAAGTGAAATTATTTTTAAACATCCAGAACATTAAGTATGAGGCAAGTTTCTAAAGATATATGGTGTTTGTTATGGTGATATATATTTCTGTTGCATAAATGATCATGAATCAATTAAGTTAATTAAACAGATGTTGATCTCAAAGAGAGATCTGTTTTTACTTATTGAACTAATTACACTGTTTTTTCCTGAACCCTTTATGAAAATTGGAAAAGATCATGTTAGTGTTTTATGTTAGTGAGGATCCTATAGGGTACATTTCAAAAGAATAATCAAGAAATCAGCATCTTGCGGCTAGTGATGTATTTACATCAGTAGCAGGCTTTCCTAGTGTGCTTGAAGACCTAGCACTGTATAAACTTGCTTTCATGGCACAGTCTGGAGTCAAGGCACTTTTGCATGCGCTACAAAAGAATTAGAAAATCAAGGTCATGTCTACTACAAAGTAGTTCAAGGCTAGCATGGATAGAACACTGTATCTCTAGAATCAAAATAATAAACATCTGCATCTGAACATTAACTCCACTATGTGAAAATAGTGAATTTCATGTTGTTAGTGAATATTTATTTATATGTGCTGCTGGAATATATTATCAAAAATAATAGTCTGAGCTATGGGAATGATTCAGCAAATAAATCAGCACAAATATGAAGACCAAGGTCAGGATACCCAGCACCCATGGAAGTGGTGGTTATGTGTGGCAGGCCATCTGTAGTTTCAGCACTCAGAAAGTAGAGTCAAGAGATCCCTGAAGCAAGGAAAGTAGCTAGAATTTGATTATCTGTAACTTCTGTGTTTGACTGAGAGACTACATATAATAGACAAACTGGGGAGTGATGGAGGAAGTGAGGTCACCCTCAAGTCTTTTCACACACATGCATTCAAATGTAATTGCTTCCATATGCAGGTATCCCACACACATTCTAAAACATAATTGCACACATATAAACACATGAAAAATAGGTATGTCATTAGGAAAATACAATTTTTAAAGCTTTACTATGATATTTTAGTATTTTATAAGAAAAGATAATTGATGTATTTGTAGCTACCTACAGATATAAAATTTTAAATTATAATTTTGTTTTCAAATCTAATTTTTCTCCTATTCATTCCTATTTTATATATATGTTTACTATATAGTTTATATTGTACTTATCTTTTCGAATGTAAAGATTAATGACTGCTGTTATAACTATTTTCAGAAAGAATATCATGCTTTAAATGACATTAAGAAATAAAAAAACAGTTGAATTTCATTGCACTTTGATTTGAAGAATTTAAGTTCTTAATATAGTTAAGATGTTACATTAATCCATTTACATGTTAGAAATGGATTTGGTTTTACTATATAGCAGCATTTGAAGGAAAAGAGGACATGAATTTTAAAGAGACCAAAGAGATAAAGGATATGTGAAAAGTTAGAGGAATGAAGTGGTAGAAAGAAAATAAGTAATTATAATATAAAAATAAATATATCATAAAAAGAAATATCCAAGAAAATTTATATACAAAACACCATGACACTTTGAAATATATTCTTGTGAAATCTATGAATCAATTACTTAAATATAACTAACTGCAAAAATAAATAGCTAATTACATTCTGTTATATAGTCATACTCTTTGCTTGCTCATATAGGAAAGGAAAATACTATCTCCTATTATTCTTTCATTGTTATTGTTATGCTTTTAGTAAGTCTTCTTAATAATGAATTTCTTTATGAGAATTTACACATGCACAAGACCGTATTTGGATCACCTCCGCTCATACTCCCTAATATCCTATGTGCCTCTTGAAGATCATTTACTACCTCCAAAGATGCCCCTTAAACTTTCATTTCTGCATATCTAAATGTTATATGCACATATATGTTCATACTCACACATAAGTTGAGGCACATATGTAACCTAGTCCTTAGAAGATAATACAATATGTTTCCCTCTAATTTTCCTCTTTTAGTCACTTCCTATTAAACGTATATCTTCCTCACTCTCATACTCAGAACTACCACTCCATGATGAAACATCAAGACCAAAAGAACTTGGGAAGAATAGAGTTTGACTTGCAATTCCACATAGTAGCTGATTATTGAGAGAAGTCGGGATGAAAGCCCAAATAGGTCAGAAACCTGGAGACAGGTGCTGATGCAGAGGCCATGTAAGGTTGCTGTTTAGTGGCTTTCTCCTCATCATGTGCTCAGCCTGTTTCTTATAGAATCCAGAACCACATACTCAGAAAAAGCACCAGCCACAATGGGCTAGGTCTTTATTATTAATCACTGTGTAAGAAAATGCCCTAAAGACTTGCCTACAATCTGATCCTATGAAGGCATTTCTTTTTATTGTGGCTTGTATAAAGCTCACATGAAAAAAATAGCACCCACTTGCCGACAATATGATCTTATGAAGCCTTTTTTTATTGTAACTTACATCAATTTGTCATAAAAATAACACCCATACTCAACAGTTTCTTTTGTACTTTCACATAGCACATGCACCAGCCTGTCTTTTGACATACATATGTAGACTCTGACAATGAGAGTAAAACTTGTCATATTTGTTTTTCTGAGTATAATTTTTTTTATCTAATATGATATTCTGTGTATAATTAATTTTCTGCAGATAACACACTCTTTCTTCAAAATTGCTTATTGCTAATGAAACCATGTGTGTGTATGTCAGTGCATGTACACGTGTACGGGCGCATAAGTTTGTATGCATATACATAGTATATGTTTTATCTCATTCATTTTTTGATATACATCTAGGGTGGTTCACTATCTTGGCTACTGTCACTGGAAAAACAAGAAAACAGTTATGATAGTGAAGGTTTGGTAGACAAAGTTCTTGTACACTAACTTGGAATTATTTGGGAAAATACTCAGGCATGAGAGAATAGAATCACAATGGAGTACTACTTTTAAGATTTTGATAGACTTCAATTTCTGCTGTCTAAGATTGTTTCCTTTCTGAATCTCTATGCATATGCCATCTTCTGTGTTTAAGTTCTATTCCAACCTAGGCTTCAAACACTTAATTACATCTGCAATGATCTTAGCTTAAAATGAGGTACTCTCTGAGGTTACAGATAATCATTAGTTTGGGGGAGGCAAAATTGAATTTATTTACTAAGTGAAAATAACTTCACTATTTGATTTTTGAAATGACAGTATACTTACACTGTTTCCCTCTTCTTAGTCTTTCCTTCAAACTTCCCATATAGTCCCCTTGCTCTCTTCCAACTTTATAGCCTTTTCTATTTCATTAAGTGTTATTATTAAAGCAAATTGACAGCTAAATCAGACAAAATAAAAAGAATAGCATTTAATGACAATAAACTTGAACTATAGGATATACTAAGCAAAGATATTGACATAGTAAAAATTTGCCTTGATAAATTAATTTTACATAATTCATCCATAACAATACCATGAGGTTATTTCATCTGTATGGCAGGTGATGATCGCAGTCTTGAATGAGAGTAGTTTCTCCCTTGATAAGCTTATTGAAGCATATATCCCAGGAAGAAAATCAGGCTCCTATTCAATCTGGCTTCCTATTAGTCACACATGTTCTTGTATGTAACCTATATTAAACTACTTGTTGTACTAGGCTAACCTTGGATGGAACTCTTTCATCAACCTGACATTTTCCCTTTACGTGGGAAAAATTGGAATGGACCCATAAAAAAGGCAAAATAACAACAGAATTACTGCCTGTACTGCATGACTGAAATAGACTTTCATTGTTCTACAGCTTAACTATAGATTACATAAGTTTCTACTAAAGCAAAAACATACTGTTTTTTTCCAGGGCTTTTATGTAGATGCCTTTTTATTCTAAATTATTTTCTTGTCTGTTTGAAATTTAGGCAAATGTTTGCCAGAAACTTTTCAGCTTTCTAACCAATGTATGTCCTCTTGATGAAATTAAGAACCATTCCTTTGATATATACACATAAGCAGGGAGCACCACTCTCTCCTCCACTGAGGTGCTAGGAGAACAATTTTAAAGTTACAATAATGAGTAAACACAGAATAATCACAACACAATCACTAATGATATCCAAAATAACTCACAGCAGAACTAAGTTATATTTTCCACCGTGTGATAATTTGTGAAAAAAAATATTGATAGTTTTTCTGGTCAGTTAGCTATTTATTTGTGGGGAAATATTTTGATGCGCTGATAATAATAGTGTCAAAAGCAGTGCCACAGAACAATGAATTCATAGCAATGTATTGTAACAAGGAGCTCAAGCTTTGTGGAAGAACTAAAAAGAAGAAATATCTACAATATTCATAATGTATTAAATTTCTCTGCCTTGGTTCTGTTGTTGCCTTTGCTCACTGGGATACAGTACAATGATTTTCTTGTTATTTTTATGAATAAAGACATATTTTTTTTTATCCATGTATATCCTTGTTCAAGCTTCCCGCCCCTTCCAGTCACTCTCTTTCTTCTCCACGTATCAGCCATTAAAGGCTAGGCTCACAACCAAAAATATAGTGACTTTCAGTGTTAGTAACATTGTTCCTTAGACTTTAAAGACCTTTTTTTTCTATTTTTGAATAAAGTCTCATTTATTTAATCATGAATCCCCTTGTACAAACTCCCTTCCCTCTCTCGCCCCTCCTAGTCACTATCTCTTCTCCCCATCTCATTATCTCCTTCCCAGCAAGGGCAGGAGGTCAAAGGTCCCAAAGTGGCTTAGTTCAGCATCTACTCCAGGCAAGTCCAGTTTCCTCTTGTGGATCCATCCCTGCATTTTTGGGACAAAGCCTACTTGTTCGTGGTGGATTATATTTTTATATGCTGTTGTATATGATTTGCCACGATTTGTTTAGAATTTTTGCATCAATATTCATGAAGAAGATTTTTCTGTAATTCTCCTTCTTTGTTGCGTCTTTGAGTGGCTTAGTTATTAGGGTTATTGTGGCCTCATAAAAGAAGTTTGGCAATATTCCTTCAATTTCTACCCTATGAAACATTTTGAGGAGTATTGGTATTAGTTCTTTGAATATCTGGTAGAATTCTGCACTGAAACCATCTGGAACTGGGAATTTTTTACTCGGGAGGCTTTTAATGACAGCTTCAGTTTCCTTTAGGGTTATAGGTATGTTTCGCTATAATATGATCTTGATTTAATTTTGGTAAGTGGTACCTGTCAAGAAAGCTGTCCATTTCTTCTATGTTTTCCATTTTTGTGGAGTATAGATTTTCAAAGTATGACCTGATAATTTTATGGATTTCCTGGGGGTCTGTTATGTCCCCCTATTCATTTCTGATTTTCTTGATTTGGATACACTCTCTCTTTTTTTGGTTAGTTTGGATAAGAGTTTATTTTGTTGACTTTTTCAAAGAATCAAGTCTTTGATTCATTGATTCTTTGTAATGTTCTTTTTGTTTCTATTGCATTTATTTCAGCTCTAAGTTTGATTATTTCCTGCCATCTACTCCTTCTAGGTGACTTTTCTTCTAATTGTTCTAAGGTTTTCAGGAGTGTTTGTAGTTCTCTAGTGTGGGATTTCTCTAGGTTTTTCATATAGGCATCTAGTGCTACGAATTTTCCTCTTAAGACTGTTTTCATTATATCCCATAAATTTGTGTATGTTTTGGATTAATTTTTGTTAAACTCTAGGAAGTCTTTGGTTTCTTTTTTAATTTCTTCCTTGACCCAGAGATGGTTCAGTTTAGTGATATTTAGTTTCCATGATTTGGTAGGCTTTCTGTGATTCCTGATGTAGTTGAACTCTATCTTTAGACCATAGTAGTCTTATATGATACAAGGGATTATTTCGATTTTTTGTATCTATTGATATTTGCTTTATGATCAATTATGTGTTCAATTTTAGACAAAGTTCCCTGTGGGGCTGAGAAATATGTATATTCCTTTGTGTTTGGGTAGTAGCTTCTGCAAATATACATTAAATCCAGTTGCATCATAACTTCTGTTAGACACCTTATTTCTCTGTTGAGTCTGTGTCTGGTTGACCTATCCAAGGGTGAAAGTGGGGTATTGAAGTCTCCCACCATTAGAGTATAAGAATTGATGTGGGGTTTGAGCTTTAGTAGTGTTTCTTTTATATAGGTAGGTGCCCTTATATTAGGGGCATAAATATTCATATTCAAATCTCATCTTGGACAGTTTTTCCTGTGATGAATAAGTAGTGCCTGTCTTGCTCTCTTTTAATTGATTTTACTTTAAAGTCTACTTTGTTAGATATTAGGATGGCAATACCAGCTTGTTTCTTGGGGCCATTTGATTGAAAAATCTTTTCCTAACCTTTTACTCTGAGCATGTGTCTGTCTTTGTGGTTGAGGTGTGTTTCTTGTATGCAGCAGAAGGATGTTTTCTGGTTTTGTATCCATTGTGTTAGGGTGTTACTTTTTATAGATAAATTAAGTCAATTGATTTTAGGGATATTAGTGAACACTGATTGCTATTTCCTGTTATTTTTGGTGGTAGCTTGTATAAATTCCTTTTCTGTGGGCTTTTCTTCTGTGGTATTATTGATTGTTGTGCTTTCATGGGGGTATCTGGGTTCCTCAGGTTGGAGTTTTTCTCTAATGCTTTCTGAAGGTCCAGGTTTGTAGATAGATAGTGTTTAAGTTTGATTTTGTCATGAAATATCTTGTTTACAATATCTACAGTGATTGATATTTTTGATGGGCATAGTAGTCTGGGTTGGCAGTCATGTTCTTCTTTTTTTTTTTTTTAAACTGTATTCATTTATTATCTATTTGCCTTGGTGTTTGCCTGGAACTGGAACCACAGACAGTTGTTAGCTGCCATGTGGGTGCTGGGAATCGAACCCGGGTCCTCTGGAAGAGCAGACGGTGCTCTTAACCGCTGAGCCATCTCTCCAGCCCCGGCAGCCATGTTCTTTTATTGTCTGTATAACTTCTGACCAGGACCTTCTTGCTTTCATTGTTTCTATTGAATAGTCAAGAGTTATTCTGATGTGTCTGCATTAATAGATAATTTGTCCCTTTCTTTTGCAGCTCTTAAAAATTTTTTTTCTTCTGTTTGTTTTGTGTCTTGATAATTATGTTGCTGGCAGACTTTTGGGGGGTCTAATTTATTTGATATTCTTTAAGCTTTTTGTAACTTTATAGGCATTTCCTTCTTTAGGTTGGGAAAGTTTTCTTTTATGATTTTATTAAATACATTATCTGTGCCTTTGAGCTGGAATTCTTCTCTTTCTTCTATTCCTATAATTCTCAGGTTAGGTCTTTTTATGGTGTCCCAAATTTCCTGAAACTTTGTTGTTATGGCTTTTTTGGTTTTAATGTTTTCTTTCTCTAATGTATCTATTTTTCACTATTGAGTCTTCCACTCCAGAGATTCTTTCTTCCACCTCTCGGATTCTGTTGGTTATACTTGTATCTGTAGTTCCAGCTCTTTTCTTCAGATTTTCTATTTCAACCTTTGCCTCACTTTGTGCTTTTTTTATTGCTTCCATTTTAATTTTTAGTTTCTGGAATGTTTCTTTCATTTTTTGGTTTTCCTTTCCTTGGTTTTCTTTGTTTTTCTTCAAGGATTTGTTCGTCTCTTCCATTTTTTTTTTTTTGTTTGTATTTTTTTTCTGTCTCTTTAAGAGAATTTTTTATATCCTCTTTTAAGGTTTGTATAATCTTCAAAAAGGTGTTTTGGAGCTTGTTTCCTTCTGTTTCCTCTTCATTGTCCTGCTCAGGTCTTGGTGTTGTTGAGCTGACATTTTTTTCTGATGTTGCTTTGTTGTTCTTTATATTGTTATATGTATTCTTTCACTGGTATCTGCCCATTGCTTCAGTTGTTCACACTTAGTCAGCTCTTAGTCAGTTGTGGTTAGAGAGCTTGTGTGTCTCCTGTCTACTTTGAACTCAGGGTCTACATTGTCTCTGACTTTACTCTGGATATGTGTCTGAATTTCAAAGGCATCTGTCTGTCTGTCTATGATGAAGCTGTTCACAGTGAAAGTGGGACCAGGCCAAAGGAGGTCCCTTCTGTTAGGAATTGCTGGGGAAGGACTCTCCCAGTTTTAGCCTAGGGCTAGTCAGCTAGCCTTGTATCTGAGATCCAGACCCTGGGCATGAACCTGACCCTTAGAGAGGGATTCTCCATGAGGCAGCCCAGGATCTGAGGTTTTTTCACCTCTGAGTTTGCTCTAGACACTTGAAAGACCTTTTAATCAAAGAGAATAATAAGAATGGCACTTGCGGAAAGTGATCAATGCTCCTCAACAGTGATAGGAAAGAAGACTTAGAAGGCCACTAGGGCTAACACCTGCTAGATGTCATTGTAGTTCTTGCTGTATGAGAGAGAGAGAGAGAGAGAGAGAGAGAGAGAGAGAGAGAGAGAGAGAGGGAGAGAGAGAGAGAGAGAGAGAGGTGTTTTGATATAAAGAATTACTTTGTAGATATTAATTTTTCTTGGAGCCATGTATTTTTTTCGTAAAAATGTCTTATAGTATATGAGTAGGAAGTATGTACCCATGAGTGTGGTGCCCACAGAGAATAGACGTATCTGATGCTCTGGATATAGAGTTAAATGTACTTATGAGGTTTTGTGTTTGAGTGCTGGGAAACAAACTCAGATCTTCTGAAAGAGCATTATCTACTTTTAATCAATGAGCCATCTCTCCAGCTCCAATCAGATTTAAATAACAGTAACAAAATATATAATATATAAAGAAAATAGATAATTAAAGAATCAAAAGGGACCTTGAATAAGGAAATACAGGGATGGAAAAAAAATTCAGAGGGAAAGCTGAACACAAAGTAAATATATATGTAGCAATCTTATTTGCATTACCACCTTTGATAAGCCATGCTTATGATTCTTATCCTCTTTATAGTTATTGTTAACTTTTCCTCATTTTAAATTCATTTTACTGTTTTTTTGATAAATACAAAATAAAGAAGAAAAAAATAAAATAAAATAAAGGAAAAAAAAGAATCAAAGCAAAATCAGAACTGAAGTTACCATTTAGTACACTGACAAATATTTATGACAAGGTAGAAAATATAGAACATGTTTTGGAAAAGATGTGGAGAGCTCCAACCTTGCGGGGACTCCTGACTTCAGCTTCAAGGCTAAATATTGTGAATTACTTTATTGATTTTGTTTTAAAAATATAAAGGACAACCTGAAAGAAATAATAACATTAAATAAACTGTGAATTTATTATTAAGTCATACAGTAACCCACACTCTGTTATGTTAAAACAGGAGCATGTGTTCTGAACCCAGTTCAATTATTTTAAAAAGTGCCAAGTATCAATCTCTGCCTGGGAATTATTTAGAATGTAGTCTCTCAACTCTCTCTCTCTCTCTCTCTGCCTCCCTCCCTCCTTTCCCCCCTCTCTCTGTTATAGAAAGTCATGTGAAATTCATAACATGCTGGTAAAAACCATCAAGTAATGACTTAGCTGATAAATAAATACAGCACCCCTCAATTAGATTTTACTAGATTACTAGTGCAATATTTTATCATTTGAAAGAGTATCCAGTGGAATAAGTTCTATGAGGTCACTGTGATATAGATTTGCAATTTTTCTTTCAGGGCCAGTCTTTTTTTCTGTGCCACTCTATTATCTTGCCATATATGACACCAGAAATATGAAAAAACTAAATTTAACTCTTACCTGAGTATCTACTTCTAGAGAAAGTACATGGGTATGTTGTTCATTAATGTTTATGATTCACATGTACATGAACATAAGCTCACACCACTACCTTGGTACATACATTATGATTTTCTAACTATTTACTACAGGACCAAAAGGAGATTTCTTTTTTCTTTCTTTCTTTTTTGTTTTTATTTTGTTTAGTTTTTTTTTTTTTTTCATGACTGAGTTTTCAAACTCAGAGATCTATTTGCCTCTGCCTTCCAAATTCAGGGATTAAAAATACATACCACCACCACCTGGCAAAATGTGATTTCTAAATCCCACATTATGTACAACAGTGGTCATGTAAGTAAGCCATAAATTGATGTAGATATATAGCTACAAATAGATCTGTCTATAGAAATGTATTGTGATAAAGTGTTTTGAGAGCAAATGGAATATCCATATATCTGATTTTTGTTCTCAGATATGCACAGGGAAAACATTGTTTTTATATGAATTCATATAAACATATTTTTAATGATAATGATTAAGTATTTATCTAGGTAGCTAGAAAAAAATAAATTTGGTTATTCAAACTCAATGATACTAAGTTCTAAATAATTGTGTAAACTAGACAAGATCAAAATCACATATTGATCAAAAGTTTAAACACTACATAGTGTTTGTTGGGTAGTGACATTTTTACTTTGAATGTAAACAAAAACATTTTCTTCTAAAAAAATATTTTTCATTTAAGTTTGATTCAATTTACTTTTTATTTAAGAAAGAACATGATTAAAGTTATGGTATTATATCTTGTTTTGATGTTACTTTTTTAATTATTTTGTTTTGAAGGAAAATGAAATACTTTATTCTGAAACAGATATGTGTGACCAAAACTCAGGAATACATATTCAACTGTTACATGGTCTTTTTATTTTTGTACCCACAGATAAAACAAGTCCTAGAAAATTTAGTACATATGAAGATGGGGAGGACACATTACATAGACAAGTTCAGGAGTGAGAATCTCTAGGCACCAGAATAAAATGATCCCTTACTTTGTTCTTAGAAGGTCTTTACATCAGAGGGCTACTCCTCTACCTACTTGTCTTGCATGTTAGGTCAAGACTGATGCTGTCTCTGAAGGTGCTGGAGCAGCCCTTATCCTCAGCCTCCCTGTGCCTGATGTGGCACACCAGCCAGTGCTTTTACTCTGGTTTCTCTTCAGATTGTCTGAATCTTTTGCCTTTTACTTCTTTTTTGTGATGGAAATGTAATTACTTCATTTACTCTCCTTTTTCCTTCTTCTAAAGTTTATAGTCTAGACCTTTAAAATGACACTAGCTTGAATTCCATACTCAAATATGAATAAAATTAAATAGCACAGTTGACAAACATTGATGCATGGAATAAAAATGCATTTTAGCAATGATAATGCCAATATCACATTTTCTTTTAAAATATAGTGTTGACCTCTGAGGATCAGCTTTACTCACAGCTTCTGTTTGTGTTTACATGCATATATAAACATACACAGAGAAAATGCATAAGTTAGTGCATTGATTTGAATTAGTTTAAATTAAACAATTTATATTTTATATTTTAAAAATTCATATTTTTAAAATCACTATATTAATCAAAATTTGAATGCATTTAACTTATATTTTTGTTTCTTTATCTTAAGTGGTATTTGTGAATATTAAGTTGAGAAATTTTAAGTTAAAATGCATATGCCTGTATTATAATTTATATGCAACTGGTCCATCTAAGTAATTAAGGAAGCTGAAAAGATTACCTCATGTGCTTTTAATTATCAGTATGTATTCCACAAATATAACATTTTCAATGATTCTTACAACTGCAGCTGGACCAGAGATTGCTTGACTGGGGAGGTGGCTGAGAAGTCCAACTGCCTGCATTTAGTTCCAGTGCCACATAGACATGTATATGTGATTGTATCACCTAAGTACAAAACATTTTCTCAGCATAAAATGGATTCACATTCATATTGTAATAGTATGCACATTTAGGCATTAATATACTAATAACTTTATCCACAAATATAACATATTTATCATATAAGTTCATGCATGTTATTTCATTCAGAACCAGTTCTAAACAATTTTCTACCTTGTTATTTAAATTATAAGGATTTTGTGTATTGAATAGTGGGGATATTATGGTTATGTTGCCTAACCTATTTGAGTATAATAAATATTTATTACAGAAATATTCTGCTGTGTTATGATATTCTATGAGAATATTTTTTCTTTTAATATACACAGACATTCTACTACTAGAGATCTGTTTTAAAAACACTTCCACAGTTTCTACAGGCTTGCCTGAGTAACTCCACCTGTGTCAGTTGCCTACTCAGCACATCTGGAAAACATGACAGACAAAGGAAATCAGTGCCTGTGGACAACCAAGCAACATTGTGTATTGTCAGGTTTGCTCCCATTTTTTTGTGTTGTTTTGTTTCTTTGTTTGTTTTATGTCTTTTCTTTTTTTTCCCTCCAGGGATCAACCCAATTTCAAGTGACCAAAATCACTATGATATAATCCCTCATCCAGATTTGTTCTGTGAAATGTCTTTTTTTAAAATTTCAGATTATTTAATTTCAGAGAATATTATTATTTTCACTCTTTCCTTTATTCACTATTCACAGTAGTTTGCCTTTGTTTTATTTTTAATATTTTATTAGTTTTCAAACAAGAATAAAGTTTCTAATTTTATTAACTCTGTTTTATTTATATTTGAAGTCTTTGTTCTATTTCAAAACTAGTTATGTGTAGAAGTTCTATCATCATTGGAATTGTTTTACTAACATATTAGCATGAATGTTTGTCAGATACATCTTCTAAGTAACCAGTGTGATACAGCTTAATAATAATTTTATTTTGGAAAACCCAAGCGATTTATTTACTTTTGTCTGCACACACTTCAGGGTGTAGAAAATTAGAGGCTTGATGTTAGCATCAATGCAAGTAACTTCAGACACCCTCCAAACAGACACTGTATTTTCTCTTCTTCACAGAAATTTTAATTAGATTGATCAAAGCTGCTTCACACATTGTAAGAAAAAAATGAAAAGAATCAGCATGAATTTTTACACAAGCAAGTTCAGAAAAATTCATATTAGAAGAACACAAAAAAAACCAAACGAGGCAATTTAGATTAAAACTAATTTAAATAGAATTTATGTGATATGTGCAAGTATATTTTGTGATGAAAATTCATTTAGAAGCAGCTTCTGAGTCACAGCAGGGACTTTAGACAGTAGAGCAGTCATTGAGAAAAATAAGTATAGCAGTGAGTACATAGTTCACAGTGAAGAACTCTACTTCCAATAAAAAAAAAAAAAAGCAAGATAGCTTTCATAAGTTACTGGGAAATTTCTAAGAAAGGCCTCATCATGCTATGAATTTTTTCCATGTTTCACTATCTTAGTTGGAGCACAATTAATTCACAATATAATAAACAATAATGGTTAGCTGCCATTTTTTTTTAAACTTTATTCATTTATTTATTTGCCTTGGTGTTTGCCTGGAACTGGAACTACAGACAGTTGTTAGCTGCCATGTGGGTGCTGGGAATTGAACCCCGGGTCCTCTGGAAGAGCAGACGGTGCTCTTAACCGCTGAGCCATCTCTCCAGCCCCGATAAACAATAATGGTAATAAGCACATTTAAATGTATGTATCTATAAAATATAATTTTTGCAACTAACACAATATACACATAAAAGTTACCAGATACCTATGAATCTTTAAAATAAATATATTTATTACACTAACAATAAGAAAAGATAGAGAGCCAGCAAATCCCTTAGTGTAGAGTTCTGTTGGCAACCAAGCTAGTAAACTCAGTTTCATCCCTTGGTCCCAATAGTAGAATAGAAAATCTGACTTCAGAATATTTTTTCAAGGCTTCCTTAAACATACATTCACAATTTTCCCTAGTGAAGAAAAAGTTAATCAAATGAGCATGATTTCAAAAGAACAATTAGAATCATGTAATGTAATAATGAATGACATCAATGCAATATTTGCTATTTCTCTGCTACAGGTTGATCAATAGATATTGAAAAATCTACTTGTGAATTGATTAGTTCAGAACTTAACTATAATAATTTATTTATGTGTCTTGCAACTGCATTTTTGATTTGTTATATTTCACTTGAAACGAGAGAAGAAAATGATGCTTAAAAATCTATTTGTTTAGAAACAATAATAAGTAGATATAGGTATGCAGATGTTAATACATTATAAGAAGTAAGAAATGTGGATTTGATCACTATAATTTTTCCTGACATAAATGAAAAAATTAAAATCTCTGTAACAGAAATGATAGGTACATTTTTTTTGTTTGTTTTATGCTTATTGCTACTAATTGGTCTTTGGCACAGAGTTTCTAAAATTCTTATAATTTCCAGAGTAATGGGATCACCAAGAAGAGTGTACACTTGACTTTTTGACTCATAGAAAAAGATTTAGTTAAGAGCATATTTCCTGTGTATCTCAATAGATCTAAGATAAAAGCAATATAGCAAATAAAACAAGACATGATTATAACATTAAAAACTTCAGAAATTAATAATCCTGGGTAAATTCATAATTAATAATACCTGTATGATTACAACCATCATAAGCATCCCCAAATGGGATCATGAGATCTTGTAGGTTACTAAATACACTAATGTGTTCCAATTTGAGGTACCTCATCAACACAGTCACATGTTTAAGATTCTTTTGGATATTATCTCATTTTCTCCTTTATCTTAATGATTTTGTATAATTTTATAATAGTTTCTATTATAACTTAGTAAAGTCTATTTCTTATGCGATCTGTTAAAACATATTCTCAAATATCAGGAGAAGGATTAGAAGAAATTCAGGTTATAATAGTCTTAAGAATCATTCACATGTCCTTGGCATCTGATACTAAAGTCTGGAGTCTGACATGAGGACCAGACTTTCTTCTGAATTATCGGGAGTAATTTGAGTCAGTAGTCTCAGAATCATACTAAGTTATTTCATTCCTAGTTATTATCCTAGTGTAGTAAACCCACATACATTAAAATACTATAAGTGTAAAACCACTGTTTTTAATGATTCTTCTGTTTTGAGTTTCTGTGTGTGAGAGAGAGGGTGTGGGCTTTCTTTGTATAACAGTTCTGAATGTCCTGAACCTCATTCTCTAGAGTAGGCTGCCCTCAATCTAAATTTTTACAAACTGGCAATATAAATCATGGATAGATAATTGCTAGGAGCCTTGCTTCACATGGGTTCTATAATCTGGGATAGATGTTTGAAGATGGTACCATGAAAAAATTGTGATCCTCTGTTGTTCAAACAAATAGGGCCAGATAATTCAGGCTGTTTTATTCATTTATACAGTTTCAATGATTTGAATGAACAATTTTACAATAAGATTTAATTCCTAAGTGTCTAAGTGATTACAATAATTCCCAATGTGTTCTTTGCTTCTTTCTTCTTCCATGTCCTAACCTTCCCACCATAAGCCATTACCTTTTTGATTTATCTCTCTACAGTTACAAGTTAAGCAGTCTCTTGAACTACAAAGAAAGTTTTCTAACTAGGCACACCTAGAGGTGGAACAGAGTCCCCAGTCAGCAGCAATTACAGTTATAGCATTATACAGGGTGAGAGACAGTTTTGTCTCTATTGGTTAATGGTTACATCTGTTAGGGTCTGTGTTTTCACATCAACTCACCAGGCAAAGCTGGATCAATTCATCTCCATTCTGTACTACTTTATTTTCTCTAGGGATATACCAAATTTTTCCATTTTACTCTAGGCAACATAAACTTGGAAACTTAAATTTAATTGTTGGCCCTGCTTAACAATTGTTTTTTTGTTCACCTCTTTTACCTTCTTACAGTATTGACAGTTTTTACAAATGAGGAAACTATGTGTTTCTAAGACTCTACTTCATCCCCTGCCTTTAGAGTGTTTCTATTAACAGTTAATCTCATCCATTTAATAATATATTCAAAGACTTGTGTTTAAAATTGTTTTTAGAAGAGTTATGCAAATATGTTGTATTAAGCTTTATGACCTACTGTCACTCATTCAAGCAATCAGTATGGCTAGCATAGTGAAAGCAAGGAAAGCACATTGTATATATGCTTTATGAGTCATTCCCTAGGATTATGAGTTTAACTACCCACAGGTCTTTGAGAAAGGGTGAAGGTCTCCAAGATCCTTGCCATAAAGAGATGACCAGCCTTTTCCAAAGCAGTCACTTGACTCCTTCAAATAATAATTTTGAGAAACATTTAGAACACAAATAACATAAAAATGTATATATTAAATAATATGTGTGCATTATTTCTACCTTGATAGACAAGAGAATCATTTGCATATTTTAAAATTCAGATGAAGTTTAGTGTGGTATTTTCATTTTATGGGAAATGCCCATTGCTATAATAAAACATAGGTTATGTTGACCTATAGAAGTCATTCTCAAATAGTAATAACAATGAAATAAGTAAAATAACAGTAAAATTTAGGTCAAAAATGAACAATAAAATGAATTGAAATAAGACAAAATAATCAAGAAATGACAGAAATGCAATCACAAAAAAAAAAAAAAACCAAATCTGAGGTAAAACTGGATATAAACAACTTAGTAAGTTAAGCAAAATCCTTGGAGCAGGTGACCTACTTGGTGTCTGAGAGAGTTGGAGGCAGGCATCATTAACAGAATACAAGAGACAGATAATTTCAGTCACTGAAGACAATATACAAGAAATACATACTTCAAAGAAAGTGTTAAATCTAAGAAAAAGAAAAATTACAACCAGGCACAAAACATTAAAAAAATGGGAACCCAGAAAAATATCAAATCAATTAATAATATTAATAAAAGAATGAGAAGAAACCAAGGTCAAAGGCATAGAAAATACTTTCAACAAAATAATATCACTTTTTATAACTTAAAGTCAAAGATAGCTATCAAGGTACAAGAAGAATAAAGTACACCAAACAGACTTGATCAGAACAGAAAATTTCCAAACTCATAATAACTAAACCATTAAGCATACAGAACAAAGAAAGAATATTAAAAGGTTAAATGGAGCATAATAAAGTAACATATAGAGGCAGAACTATTAGAACCATATCTGTTGAGAAGATCAGTGGGCCACTTAAACACAGAGCTTCCCTGTTCTTTAGGTTCCCTTGGCAGATATTCACTTGCCAGAAGATTGGGTAGGCTGTCAGCCCTAGGACCTTTTTAATTGAATAGTTTTCAGCAAATTCAAACCTTAGTTGACTGCCAACTGTGTCCCAGCCTCCAACTCTCTCAGACACCATGTAGGTCACCTGCCTGCAACTGCTATCGTGGAAATCCAAACAAAAATATACACAAAGCCCTTTACCACCTTATGACTGTGCCCAATTCACAACTTGAGAGTAGACCCCCTGCTCAACTACAAGTTATAAAGGCCATAAGAATTAATAAAAAATAAGAAACAAAACATCTATCCTCAAAACAAACAACAACATCTCCATCAAGAAATTGACACTGAGATTTACAAGCACTCCAAACCTAGAAACCAACTTAACAACATAATAACTTATACATAAGTGACCCCCAAAATTCTACCAAGGAACTTCTACATTTGATAAACACCTTCATCAATGTAGCAGAATACAAGATGAAATAAAAAAATTAATAGCCCTCCTATACACAAATGAAAAAAAAAGCTGAAAAAGAAATTGGAGAAAATAACTCTTTATAATAGCTGCAAATAGCATTAAATATTTTGGGGTAACTGTAACCTAAAACTGACACACCTGTTTTAGTAGAAATTTAAGTCATTGAAGAAAGAAATAGAAGACAATATCAGAAAATGGAAAGATTTTTAATGTTCCTGGATAGATAGGGTCAACATGGCAAAAATGACAATCTTACTAAAGGCAATCTACAATTCAATAGAATCCCCATCAAAATCACAATGCAATTATTTTAAAGACCTTGAAGGACCAATACTCAACTTCATATGGAATGACAAGAAGCCCAGGATTGCCAAAATAATTCTGTTCAAGAGTAGAACTTCAGCAGGCATCACCATCCCTGACTTCAAGCTTTGCTATAGAGCTACAGTAATAAAAACAGCCTGGTATTGGCATAAAAACAGACTTGTGGATCAATGCAGTTAAATCAAAGCTCCCAACCATAATTCACATACCTATTAACACCTGATATTTGACAATGAGGCCAAAAGTATACAATAAAAATAGAGAGCATCTTGAACAAATAGTGTTGGAATAACTGGGTGGTAGTATGTAGAAGAATACTAATAAAACCATATCTATAAACCTACGCAAAACTAAAATTCAAATGGATCAAAGACCTCAACATAAACCCATCTACACTGAAAGTGATAGAAAATAAAGTGGGAAATACCCTTGAATGCACTGGTATAGTTCACCACTTTCTTTTCTTTTTTTTTTTCAAAAATATTTATTTATTTATTTATTTATTTATTTATTTATTTATTTATTATGTATACAGTGTTCTTTATGCATACCAGAAGAAGGTGTCAGATCTCATTAGAGATGGTTGTGAACCACTATGTGGTTGCTGGGAATTGAACTCAGAACCTCTGGCATAGTAGCTAGTACTCTCAACCTCTGAGCCATCCCTCCAGCCTAAAGTCACCATTTTCTAAATAGAACACCAGTAGCACTGGCACTAAGAACAAAAATCAATAAGTGAGACCTCCTTGCATTCTGTTAGTTATGCTTGCATCTGTAGTTTCTGTCTGTTTACTCAGATTTTCCATTTCTAGCATCCCCTCAGTTTCTGTCTTCTTTTTTAGATTTTAAGTCTAGAACTGTTTCTTTCTTCTCTTTTGCTTTTTCTTGTTTCAATTTTCTTTCTTTAGGAGATTTATTTTCTTTCAGCTTTTTGTCTTTTTCTCTATTTCTTTGAGTTTTGAATTTTTTTAATTTCCTCTTTAAAAGCTTCTATCATGTTTATAAAGAAATTTTTAAGATTGTTTTCTTCTGCTTCTTCTATTTTGTAACGTTCAGGTCTTACTGTTGTAGAACTGCTAGGTTCTAATCATGTCATATTGTTCCTTATGTTGTTAAATGCAGTTTTGCACTGGTGTCTATCCATCTCTTCCTCTAATTGGTGCAAGCATTGTCTGTTTCCTAGAGCTGTTTTTGGTCCTCTAGATGTCCTTGGGGCACTTGGAGCTCTTGGAGACACCAGAGGCAGTAGAGTCTGTGTCTCAGGGAGCAGTTGAGATCTGCAACTAGAGCTCATGTGATGGATCTCTCCAGAGGCTGTTTCTCAGGAAGTCACTATTATGATGGGTTTATTCAGAGGCTGTGTATCAGGAACACAGCCGAGGATGGGGGAAATGGATAGTGTTGGGGAATGAATTGAGGCTTATGGGCTAGATAGTATGATGAGGGGTGGTGATAGTCAGGCTTGCATGCAGGGGTCCTGCTTGTTCACCTGTAGCTGAAACTTTGATGGGTTTTGGTGGCATGTTTAGGGTCCTGTTGCCCAGACCTGGTGACTGTCCCAACTGGCTTGTCTGGCTTGCTGGCTAGAAGGAGGCTAACTTACCTGTGTGATAAGGCTCTTCGGAGGAGTATGTGTCTTAGGAAGCAACTGAGGTTGGGGTGGATAATTGGGCTTGGTGAGTGGATTGAAGCTTATGGGATAGAGTGACTGATGAGTGGTGATGATAGTCAAGCTTGCACATAGGAGTCTTGCATGCTTACCTGCAGTTGGAGCTGTGATATGTTTGGGGGGGGTATGTTTTATGCCCTGTTGCCCATACCTGGGGGCTGTGCTAGCTCACCTTTTATATTTTTTGTTCTAATTTAATATATTGTTTCAATATAGGTAGCAGCATATGTTCATAAGTCCTTCTTACTGCTCCCAAAATTTTTCATCATAAGTGAGATATATAATGCTATCTTGTGCTTAAACTTTTGAAAAACAGGAATTAAAAATATCTAAAGGGCAAAGAGACATAGACAAAAACAGAAGGTTAGTGAATAAGAAAATCTCAGTGGCAAATAAAAATTATCTTCCTACAATCTGTCAGCTAAGATGTCTCCTGAAACCTACACCCTCAAAATAGTACAGACCATTGTCACTTGATATCAGTATCATCACAAACCATAATTAGATGGTGAGTTCCTCTGAATGAAAACACCACATACTCTGATAGGGAAAATAGAGAAATCAAGATTGCAACTGAGTAGAAAGTTTTCTATGCCAGCTGTTTTGGGAGAATTCTTGGTATGGACAACCTCTGTTATGTAATCAATACACCGGAGATTGTGTACCTACTGATATAAGAGCTGTATAACTCTGATAATAATGATCTTCTACCTAACTTAGAGCCTGCTTTATAGATAGCTGTCAATCTTAGTCACCTTAAGTCTTGCAAAAGAATTGAGAGAACGAAAATCATAAGCCACCGTAGGAAAGTCGTATTTTCCACTTGTAATATTGCTTTCTAAATTTTTTTTATGGTTGGAGATTCTTACTTCATGCTGCAACTGAAAATCCCTTATTACAGTGGGAGGCAAGTGCTGTACAGGCTCATCTCCTAGAAGAGCAAAGCCAATGACAATATCTTTCTATTTTTTATGTTTTTACATTCACTTTAACTTTCATTCTCTTATCATACATTACATCCACTCCCTCCCTCCATGTTCTCTCTCCACCAGATCAACTTCTCAGCTGTTTCCCTTCAAAATTAAAATAAATAAATAAACAAAGAAATAAATAAAAGCAGGCTCTCCCTGGGATATCCTCAGTCAACATAGCCTAAAAAAATACAATAAAACTGTGCACAAACTTTATCACAGCTGAGCAAGGCCAACCAGTGAAAGGAAAAGTTTCCCAAGCACAGGCAAAAGTGTCAGAGACACCCTCCACTTCCACTGTTGGTATCTACGATAATTCCAAGCTACACAACAACCATAAGGAATATGCAGCGTGATAGGATTCTTGAAGCAGGATAAAATGGGCATTCACCCCTGCAACCAGATAGGCATGTGTACTCAGGCACACCCCTTTCATTCATATGCATGAGCGGGCTTGACTACATAAACTCCTGCAGGTGTCCTTGTAAACCACATCCTGGTCTTGCATGTTCTTTTATTTCTTCCTGCATGTTTTTCTGTGGGCCTGAATCATGTCCTTCATGTTTAGTAAACACTAGTGAAAGTTACTAGTAGTGTTTGTGATGTATTCTCCTGTGCCTTAACAACACAGAGGATGTAGCTTAAATCCATGCAGGGGCTGCCTTTTTATTTTCTATGGTCCTGTATGTACCCTGCTCAGTTGATTCTTTGGGCCTTGTGTCCTTCTGTTACCATGTTGTCCTTGATACCACTGGTACCTACATTCCTTCTTCCCCCTCTTCTGCCAAGTTCCCTTGGCTTTGCCTAATGTTTAGCTGTGGGTCTCTGCACAGGCTCCTATTAGTTGCTGGATGATGCCCCTCTAATGACAATAGGGCAGAAACTACAGAAGCAAGCATCATAAAAGAAAGCTTTTAAATTTTTTTGAATTCATAATATATTATTTTCTATTCCCTTTATTCCTTCAAAACTTTCCTATGCATTCCTCTTATTAGACCATAGTTTTAATTATTATACATATTTGCATATATTGTATTAATATTATTTATCTGTATGTGTTGGTTTATGTATTGGTAAATATATGCACACATATATAAAATGACTAAGAAGACAGAAAGGGATGCCAGATTCCCAGGAGCTTGAGTTACAAGCAGCCCTGAGTTTCCCAGGACATGTGCTACAAACTAAACTTCATTCCTCAGGAAGAGCAAAAATGACTCAACTGCTCTTCAGCCCTAACTAATGTCTCTCCTTGTAGTTTATACTGTCACTGTGGGGTCATTTCCCTTACACAATTACAATGGTGTAGTTTCCCTTACACTGTCACTATGGTA
Source organism: Sigmodon hispidus (assembly GCA_004025045.1). NCBI lineage: Eukaryota > Metazoa > Chordata > Mammalia > Rodentia > Cricetidae > Sigmodon > Sigmodon hispidus. The sequence continues at coordinate 130,943 of PVIH01000955.1, forward strand.
TAATGTTTCTTACACAGTTACCGAGTCTTGATACTTAGCCCTAAATAGATTAAATGAGTTTGAATGACTGTGAACCCTGTGCTTTTGTGAGCCTACTAAAAGATGCACAATACCTTAACATGATTTGACTAACATACAAAACACAAATACTCAAAATAATTTGAACATTAATTAACAAATACCTGTAACAAAATCAAAAGCAGAAAAAGAATTCCATATTTACACAATGTGTAATCATTTAGATATGATCTAACTTCCTCTCAAGCTTAGCCAATTTCCATGCCAAACATTTGCAAACAGATTCTTGAAGCATTTCCTGGTAATATAATAATGTCTCCCATAGTTTTCTTTTGTTCACTTTTTCTGTCTTATGTTTTCTGTTAAATAACATGAGTGTTTACACAAAAGCTTAATGAAGATCATTTTGGGAAGGTTGGATTATTTTAACAGTAACTCAATATTCTAAATAAAATTTAACAGCATGATAAATTGAGTGATGGAAAACAGAGTTACATTAATTCATTTAAAAGTATACAGTTTCTCTGAAACTCATAACACATATTTGCTAAGTTGAAACAAATGCTTTTAAAATCCATATAAAATAAAAAATAGCTAAAACTATCTAAACTTTTTCCCCAAGATCTGCAGTGCCCCAGTATTAAAATGGCTGTATTCTTTACACCTGACTTGGCGTCCTTATCATGCTATAAAGAATCAGTGTAATGTCAGCATTAGAGAAAAGTGAAATGCATGAATGTTTCCAGATAATTTTTAAAATGCAACAATAATGACACCCTATAGGCTGAGCAGAGCTAACATCATTAATAAATAGAAATCTCAGAAAGCAATGTTTTCAATTATAAGAAACAAGAAAAATGATTACTACCTGAGAAATTTGTGAAGTAAAATTTATGGGAGCCAAGTATTCATTTACAGTTTCTGAACAACATGAGCATCTCTCTTGACAGATATAGAAGGAAAATTGAGTGTCCAGAAACTGGCTTAAGCTGATGAGAGGGTGTTCTCAGAATTATAGAGGTGCAGCAAGGAACAGAGGATGATGGGAAATGTAAGAGATAAGTTAGCATCTACATGTAGGGAAATCTTTAGAAAGGAATAAGGAAAGACTTGTTTTCTTTAAGGGTCTGGCCACAGGGTGATTAATTATGCTCCAGTAAGCAAATGAACAGCATGAATGGGCTATTTTGTAAATGGGGAGATTATAAGAGAGGTTTGATATCCTAGTTTGATGGGGTGCATGATGTAAAAACACCAAATAATAAATACATATATAAAAAAGAAAGGAAAACCGAATCAATGTGGTATACCATAAGTTCTCTAAGAAAAACAATAGGAAGGCTTAAGTTTAGCCCCAAAATGTTAGTTAAGGTTTCTAATTTATGCTGCAGTATCTTTAAAACAAAATTGAGATTAAATTTTAAAATCCTACAGTTTATTTATAGGATAAGCGTTTTAAGTACCATTATTTACAATAGTGACTTTTTAAATCATTTCAGAAAATAAAATGTAAATGGAGTGGTTAGGATTTTGGCTGCTTCAGGGATATATTAATTTACATTATTATCTGTTATCATTACTCACAAAAATTACAAGTTTTTTGTCTTCAATACAGAATCTAGAGTTTAAATCAGAAGTACATATGAAATATTTAAGATTTAATCATAAAAAATCTATGCATCAAATTATATAAACTGGCTCATTAGATAGAAATGATTGGTATATTTGGTTAGATAAACATTTCCAGTGGTGGCATTTATAAAATGTTCTAAAGAACAAATTGTAAGCATGGAACACCAAATAAGCTCCAAAAACCTAAATGCATGAAGTAGTTAAGAATACTTTATATTTTAGTATAAAAGTTGACCACAGAATTCACAAGTATTCTGCTGAAGAAATACAAATCATTTACATATACACACATAAAATGTTATCATAACAAAGACAAATAAGTTTTTAATGAAATGGATCCAATCATAAGATGAAAACTGGGAAAAAATGTTCATATCTCAAAGCACAATGCGTCTTGAAACACTGTTATTCTATTATGTTCATAAATAGATAGAGTTAATGCTTTGCCTTTCCTTGTAAGAAAAATTGATTCTCTTTTGATACATCATATTCCACCTTATGCCTACATTGCCTGGCTGAGTTATACTTAGGAGCAGAAGACACTGTTCCTAGAGCAAAGCTGTGCATACAGGTATACACAGAGCACTGTGCATATTGTTGCTCAGTCTCAGCTCTACTCTGTATAGTGTACAAATAGCTCACTTGCAATTTGTTTGTTGTGCAAGACTCCACAAAAGTCATTTGCTTAGAACCTCTGACATCTACTTTTTGTCCTTCTAACCAAAGAAGAAAAATTAAATTAAATCAAAAATTGTGTACAGTTCATAACCTGCTATTTATTCAACTAAATGTCTCTTAAATTATAACATTTTTTCCAAATACAAATCTGTTTACTAATATGCCATATTTTTCTTCATATCAACAATTACCCAGCTCCTAATTTCAGTTTCTTTAACCTCATGACTTCATTTAAATGATATGTGCTTACATTTGTGTAACTAAGAGACCCGTTAGATGGAATGGTAAATATGTGGTAATAAAATATGTCCTTCCCTAATTCTACTGGCACTTTACAAGAGCTCCAATTCCTAGTGATTGATAGGGGATTAAAATAGAATGATGATTCACATGCCTCTTAAGGAGGAATTCTTAGAATCCTCCTCAGGGGTAAAAAGAGGAACAAGACCAAAACATGAGAATAGGATTCTGACACTTATAAAGTTAACATTAGTTATGGCCCAAACATTATCCAGATTAGAGTGAAAACTTTACAGGGAATATCTTTTTAACATAGTGTCTATGACTGAGTGAACATTGCACCAAGCACATCAAAAGCATTACCACATAAGCATGAAAGGAAGGCCAAACACAATCTTGGGAGGAAAGGCTTGTATCAGAAAAGTAATTTAAGTAAGTATTATAAATAAGTTACAGGGTGCACTGGGGAAAGCAGACAACATGTAAGAACAGATGGATTGCATAAGCAGATAGGAATTTTAAGAGGGATTGAAAGGAAGTGCTAGAAATAAACCCCCTGTATTATAAAGGAAGGACACCTTTGGCAGGCCATCTGTGGACTAGGCACACATAGCAAAAGAATGAATGAGTGTAATTCATTCGATGTAACATTTTTAAGTGAAGAAAAATAAAACACAAGGCTAAGACAGGAATGAAAAAGAGATGGAAGACATCTAAAAAGTATGGTCAACTTAGAAATGCATCACAAATGACCTGTCAGAACACTGGAAGAATAAGAGAAGGAAGTATGGAAAAATTCACATTAAGAACGAACAAGAATTTATCAAAATCCAACGCAGAGATATAAATTAGTTATACAAGAAGCTCAGAGTTCAGGGAATTGAGTAAATACAAAATCAATAACATAAGCCTATGAATAATCATATTATCAAATTATGGGAGAAAGGAAAAGTTAAACATTAACCCTACAAAAAAGTGGAAAAGGAATCTCTGATTTACAGAGGAGTCAGAACTAACCTGCAACCAAATCAAGAATGGTGTGAAATGTAAAAGCATCTACAGACTCAGATACCCAAAAAAGGAATACTAAGCAGTAAAAGTTAGGGCAAAAAATTTTCTAAGGCAAACAGAAACTTGGGGAATCTCATCACAGAGGAAAAAAATGGCATTGGTCAGAACCCAGATCTAAATAAAAAGTAAGTAGTGAATTTTTAGAGACAAAACACGAAGCACTAAGTTAATTTGCTCTTTTTTACATAATTAACTAGTTTTAGTAGATATCACTCCCAGATAATTTATATTTTAAGTTGTATTGAGTAATATTAGTATGTGGTATGAAAGTGATAAGGAACAATAACCTGAATGGCAGATATACACTGGGGACAGTCTTTGTAAATATTCAAATGGTACACAAAATGTAGAGTGTCATCTTCAAAAGACCTGTTTGCTATCAACTTATGTATTAACTACATAGATAGTAAAAAATGATTATAGGCATAAAAATTACAGCCTAAGAAAAGAAGGAAATGGAACTATATTAAATGATGCATTAAACTGTTTGAGCAGGAAATGAGTATGAGATAATGAGAGAAAGATGTACACGGAGTAACCTGTTACAGCTATGGCACATATTGGACCAACAACAAAAACTATCATCTTTAAATGCACAGGTTTGATTATGACAATAGAAAAAGAATCTTTTGGGAAAATAAAGATCAAGACCTAATTGCATAAAGTTTATAAAAATTTGTTGTAAACATATAGACATAATAAAAGTAAGGGGGTGGGAAAAGCTGCAGCATGTTAATCTTTGAATGCTGAAGTAGCTATTTTAATCTTAAAACATGTTCTATAATGGGACAAGCATCGGGACCAAGAGGGGGAACTGAAATTAATAATTGGATCAGTTTGAAGAATGTGTGGGAGTCTTTAATATGTAAGCATCTAGTAACACAGTAGAAAAATCTATGAGACAAAACTAATATAACTATGGGGAGATATAAAGTAGTCCAATTATATGCTAACTTCATCAAGTTTCTCAGAAACAGCCACAGAAACCAGGCAGGAATTTACATGCATGCTGATGACTTTATTTCCACCATTAATCAACAAGTTTATAAGATTAATGTATAGTTCAGGATTATATACTAAGATGATTGGAATTGTTGAATCTATTCCTGTAACTTCAAAAAATAATAAAACAAACATACTATTTAATTAACACATAAACTATCATTAACAACAGAAAAAGTATTCATTTGAAGGTCATATAAAGCATTAACCAACATACAGCGCATTTTGGAAAGCATGATGATCTTAAAATATTTAAGAAAATACATATTATACACGTGTTTTTAAATAGTATGGAAATAAAAAATAATACTTGAAAAAATTTTAAAAGCATTTGGTAATTAAGCAATACAATATAAAATGGCATGTGGATTAAATAAGAGAACTCGAAATGTAAAGATTTTTTTCTCTATTTTTTATTTTATTTTTGAATAAAGTCTCATTTTTTAATCCATGTATCCCCTTGTTCAAACTCCTTTCTCCTTCCTGTACCTCCCAGTCACTCTCTCCTACCTATCTCCCCTTCTCCTCCCCAGAAAGGGCATGAGGTCCCAAGGTCCTAAGGTGGCTTAGTTAATTTCCTTGAAGAGAAATTTTAATCCACATATACTGCTTCTCCACTATACTGGAGAAATGGTGATTGATTTCTGAAAACTATTCATTGTAAATAAAGGGGAAGCAGTGTCACTGTGGTGATAAGGATCAGCATTCATATGATCTGTAATAGTATATGAATTGAATTTTGTATGATACTCTGGCATTGTTCCTGAAAGAGTAGCCAGTATTCCAAAAATTTACAAACCTGGTAAAATCATATAAAATATCAAAAAATTACATGTTTTTTTTTAGACTTTGAAAAGAGTTTATTTCTTATGTTTGACAGTTGTTTACAGTACTTAAATTTTTGATGATTTTGCAAACACTGAGTGACCTTTATAGCCTCATACCTAACACAATTAGAGAAGACACAGCTTTCCAGCAAGAATCTAATACTCTTGACTTTAGGACTGCCAAGTCTATGAAGCCACTGGTACTGGTGAATATTATGAAATGTATCCGAAACAGTCTTTGTTATGGTTATAACAATAAACTGACTAAAACAATGAAGTCTTTCTACAAACAAATAGAAATATGTCTCAAAAATTCTAGTCTAGTTTACATAATAAGAATAGTCTATGGAATTGTTTGCAACCAAAAGGAGCTTAAGAACACTTGGCAATTATTTTTAATATGATATTTTTATAGAATTAATAAAGTAGAATAGACAAAAACATTAAGGACACCTGAACCAATATTGGACCCAGTTAAAACAACATAATTATGTCTCTACATTGAGAGGACTGAGTTGTGCAGTATGAAAACTTGGATAGCAACGAATAACATATCAGAAAGAAGTATTGGCATAGGTTGATTTTTAAAGGTAGTGATCCTCAAAACTTCTCTGCTGCCAAGCTAATTTGCCTTCTATCCTCTTTACATTTTCTAGAAAGGACATTATATTTTACTCCATTTAAACTGGGTTGATTTTGAAACCATGCTCCACAGGGTGGCTTTATTCTTTTATTTCCACAAGTTATAATGGCTTTCAGAATATTCTCTAAGTGAGTATACACTCTAATTGATTAATCATTTTGAGATTTGTTAAATAAATAATAAAAAAACAACACTTGTGAGTAATTCACAGAGATGAGCTACACATCTCGTATAAAATCTAGAGCTACAACAAACAGTAAGACAACATGATATGGTAGTTAGTTGAATGTTTTGAAACCCAGGAAGCAGAGACTCACAACTAATCATTAAATATGAAGAATATATCTGCTCTTGAGCATACCTGAGCATTAAATCACAATTATATTGCCTCAAAAGATCAAGATGTTGCAGTATAGCAGTGAGAAAACAGATGTCATTATACACAAAGGTATTAAGAAGAAAGCAAAGTTTGAAAATTCCTCAGGTGACATGTCAGGCAAAAGTGAAACTAAATCAAATTATTATAACAAAAAAAATCTTATTTGAAAAAAATTATTTATTCAATATATTTTAACTATGATTTCTCCTGATCCAACTAGCCATGGATCCACTTAACTTTCCCACTCATCCAAACCTACTTTTTTTCTCTGTCATTTGATAACAAACAAGAATCTAGTGATAATAAAATAATAATAATCTAAAGTACAAACAAGCAAAAAGGCCAAAGAAAAAGCACAAGAAAATCTTTGAGACATTGAAACCCACAAATTTGCACACATAGAAAACCTCACAATGTTTTGCTTTTTTATATAATGTTTGATATTGAGTTTCAAAAAACAAGAAAAAAAGAATTTTAAAAAATAAAATTAAAATATTTGAAAAAAGAAAAACTCACAAAAATACAATTAGAAGCTGTAATATGTATACAAATAATTTGTAGGTTCAAATAAAAATTCCTGAAAAACTGTTATAAAACAAAGTCCAAAATTACCACTGAATTTGTTTTTTGTTAGAGATCTACTGCTAAGCATGATGCCTGTTCTTGAGTGTGGTATGTATAACCAATAAAACTACAATGGAGAAAACTAATTACCTCTGAGAGTAGTTGTCAAAAGGCTCTCATTGGAAATGGGTGCTGGAACTCCAACACTCTTATACTTGGGCATGTCACAGTATCTTTGAGTTCATATGTGCAATGTTCTTATTTTGTCTACATGTCCTGTTTCCTTGGTTCTCACTTCCCCAATGGCTTCTGTAATCACTCTGACTACTATTCCTCAGAATTTCCAAAGCTCTGAAGAGAGGGATTTGATCAAGACATCCTATTTAAAATAAAATGTTCGCTCACTTTCTGCTCATTTTCATTTATTAGTCTCTGCATTTAATATTTACTGAAGGAAGAACCTCCTCTGAGGATGGCCTAGCAAGGCACTATTTTATGAATACATCAAAATGGAACAGCAAAGTCAACTGTCATAGCTCTTTTGGACATGACCTTTATTAGAAAGATATGAGTTTGTGATAGTTTCATCTAACCACCCCACCACAGAAAAATTCTGTATATAAACAAAAACCTTAACTTGCATTTGAAAAAAAAAAAAGTAACAACTGTAGATAGTGTATTCCTTTATGGCAATATACAAATGCCTAAATAAATATTTAGTTACTTTGATTAAACTTCTATACTTTAGAGCAACAGAATGTTTTATTCTTAAGGTCTTTCAGTAATGTCATTTTCTTTCAGTCTGTCAGTACCTCTCAATGCTCAGTCAACAAGGTTCTCCATGAGATGTGTACATGAAACCAAGTACAAGCACTCACTGTTTTTTGACTTTTCTACTCCCCTCATCATCATGGAGTATGATGGAATGGATTTATATCTCACTTCCTTCCTGTACTTTGCAATGGTAAACTTCATGTTTACAGTAGTCTCAACACACAGCAGAAAATGCTTGTTACTTCAGGAAATAATAAGCAATGTATTGAAAATATTTCCACATTCATCACACCTCGATCCTGGAATGTGCTTACATGCATTCCCAGCTAAACCCAAAATTCTGTTATCTGTTCATTGTGGGCCCTGAAGATGCCTTCCCCCTCTTCATGTTTTAAGATTCTTCTTGTAAGTCTTAAAGTTTGGAGTAGACTAATTTTGTGACTGCTTAGTATAAATCTTCTTGGTTTTCCTACTTATAATGTTGATAATAATCAAATTCAAGATAAAAATATTGACTTTACATCTTTTTATATTCAGTGCTTTTATGATTGTTCCTGAGATTTCAGTAGAAAAGGCATAGTAGTAGAAGTATGTGCAGATAAATAATAAACCTTTTTATTTTGAAAATATATTCATAAATAATTTAATGTATATGAACACCATTAAGTTCTTTTCTATTTCCTTTCAAATTTGCTTTTTTTTTTTTAGTTAACAAGAATTGATACTAACAATGATCAATCCATTTTCTTCATTATTTAGGATGTTTGGCAAGTTGTTTCTTCTTAAATCTGAAAATAATCAAGTATAAATATGTCTTACTCTAATGAAACTGCAGAAATCAGACAAAATATAGTATAATGCAGCTCAGTGATCACCCTAATATTTTGATAGTTCTGCTATGACTACTATGAGATATTTTCAGTTTACATATGATACTCAATGTGCAATATACATATACTGGAATGATGAATACATATACACATATGTACAAATGTAGATTTACATAATAGGCTTAATACTTATTGATATATTCTTAACATGTTAGTAATATATTTTGGAGACATATAACAACCTATCCACAGACTCAAGTTTCATATAGCTTGTCAATGAAGCAATTCATCATATAACAGCACTATAGAAATTGTCACAGAGACTCAGAAGTTTCAGGGCATGTCCTTTGAGAAGTTGGAATCTTCATGCATTTCTTCAGTTTATGAGATAGTTTCTGAGGTTAAAGAATTTTCTTGGTCTTTTACTGTAAAAGACTCCCTGAATCCCACTCAATCCGAAGAGCTTATTAAGCTGTTTCAAAAATGTATCTTATGTCAGTAAAGACAAGGCCATTGAACAGAACGCAGCACCTCAGAAATTGGGAGAAAGGAAGCACCACCAACTACTGAGAGAAGTGCTCAGAAGCCTTGTGCTTGCTTGCTCTTTCTCTCATATCACTTCTTCTTCATCCCTCTTTCTCTGCCTGCACCAAACTCTCCTCACTGAAAAGAAGTCTTAATCATTCAGTGAAAGTTCATTTTTAATTTTCATCTTATACAACTCTAATTGTTTCTTATCCTAAGATCCTTAGTGTGTGTGTGTGGTGAATAGAGATTGACTTTGTATATTTTTCTCAACTACTCAACATAGGGTCATCCAATGAAGCTAGCACTCTTTGGTTTTGCTATCCTGGCTGATACAAACCCTCAGGAATTCACTTGTCACTTATATCCCAACCACAAGATTACAGGTGTGTTTCAAAGCATTATGAGTTTATTTATCTGTTCACCCTGTCTATAATTGCTCTGCATATAGTATTGTTAGTTATAACTCTCCTTATACTTCTCACTGCATCATAATTATTGGACAATGATAAATATAAAACGTTAATTTTATTTTACTTTCTATAGTTTGTAGACATTGCCATACATAAAATGAATGAACAATAGGCTTTTATGTATATGATTTACTTCAAAGAAAAATATTAAGTATATTAAGAAATATGTTAGCTCTAGAAAGTAGAAAGAACTTTACATTTATGTGAATTTCTCTCAGAATTCAAATGGATTCTACAAACCTCAGACCATATGCTTTCTGTAATAAAATTCACCATGTTCCTTTTCAGGGTCCTATGATAGATGACAGTTCTTACTTCCTACACTCACCTCCAAAAATGAGTTACCAAGGAGATCTTTTCAAAAAATCAGGAGAAAGTTACTATGCTTATCATTTTTAAAAGGTTTTTTTTCAAAATAAATGATCTGTCATTGCTACTGGACAAAATACCTAAACTTTGAAAACATAGCACTACCACGATGTGAGAGATTCTTGTGACATGCAACTGTTCTTTACTGCTTACATCATTATGTGATTCCAGGCACTCACTTTTCTTTTGCATAAATGCAAAGTATGTCTTTCAATCCCTATTGTGTATCTTTTTGCTTTTGTGAAGGTATTGTCAGTGTGAAGAAAGGCAGATAAGCTAGACAGTTATTTTTAAAGGAAGAAGTGACAGCTTTTTGTTCTTGAATACTATTTGAATTCATGAGATATTTTCTGATGTGTCTATCAGAGCAGGTTTGCAGCATAC
>PVIH01000955.1:141451-165834 GCA_004025045.1 Sigmodon hispidus
AAAAAAAAAAAAAACCAAAAAAAAAAAAAACCAAAAAAAAAACCAAAACAAAAAACTAAAATGTGAAAATTTGGCACTGGGACAGTAAATGTGAAAATATACAGATAAATTATATAAAAAAAGATAAAGTTATTGAAACATATTTAATTGCTTTCCACAAGGGCTTAAGCATTAATTAGTAAGCTTGTAAAATTTACCAACATGGAAACACTGCCTGAAACCTGAAGATTACGCACAGTCCAAATCTCTAGGTATTTAAACTTTAGCAATTAGCAAACTATGTGGATTAAGTAGGGTTTTTATGTTATAAGCCTTCATTTGATTTCTATTATATTTGTTTTCCTAGTGTTTTCTCTACAGTAAGTTTACCAAGTAGAAAGATACAAAGGTAGTTATCACTTGTTATACACAAATATTGTAATAATAATGTTTGAAATACTATATATTTTATTAAGTATATTATAAATATCAATACACAGCAACACCACATAAAATTATTTAATATGGACACTTAACAAAAGAAAAAGTACAGACATTTCACTCTTTTTAATTTCCTATAAATTTGACTTTTTAATTTTGATAGGTCTTTTGCTCTTTACAGGAAACTCCTTTGTTCTCTTCCTCATTTCATCCACATCTAGCCCAAATTCCATAAGCATTAGGACGTAGATTTTGGCCAGACTATAAGTGCACTCATGTGAATATTGTAGTTATCAACTGTTTTGAATGGGTCTCTTACTTCTGCTATCTATCAATGTAGGGTCTTGATAGAGATGGCAGAGGGTCATTTTCCATTAGTCTGCCTTCTACACCCATAAAGAATGATCTCACAGAGAGAGAGAAAGAGAGAGACAGAGAAATAGATCAGTTAAGTTCAAATCTTTAGTCTTTTTTTTTTTTTCTAACTTGTCTCACCTCTCAACAGAGCAGAGCTGAATTGAGGTTTTCACTCTTGCCTTTCTCAGTCAAGCTACAGCACCACATTTCAGATGTGTTTTCCCTATGAGGATGTATTTTTTTTCAATACCACCCAGTCACTTTTCATATAAGTCTATTATCTTGACTATTTATAAGCTACTGAAACTACTCCAAGTATCTATTGCCTAATTAGTGAGTTTATGCTTAAAAATAAAGACAAAGCAGTATCATGTCTTTAGTCTCTAAACTGCTAGTACACAAAACATATCAGTGTTTTAAAACATACAATGAAATTGAAATATTTTAGATATATATATGAGTCAAATAAATGATATAGTTTTCCATTCTTTATTATAGACAATTGACAGGAAGTACAGTAAAGTTAGTGTGGCTGAAAGCCATGTGTTCTGGTTTTGAATGTATTTTGAATGTTTACTAGAAAATATTGTCTAAATTTTTATAATAAATATTTAAATTCTATATTGGGTTGCAAGCTCAATTATTTATTTTGCTGGATCAATTCAAAGATATAACTTAGTGTCATAATATCTTAATACAGATAGATTATCAATAGTGACGAGAAAATTAGCATTTGTCATTTTATGTGCTAATCCTGTCATATGTTGGATCACTGGGCATTTTTATCCTGCATAACCAAGTCATATGCATGCATCTACAGAACCAAAATATTATTTCAGTAAAAGCACTAAAGTGAGATACAAGCAAATTTGTTCAAGATGATGTTTGTTAATATTATTCCTGTGATGAAACACCATGGCCAAAGTAACTTGAGTGAGGAAAGGGTTTATTTTGTTTGTGCTTTCACATGACTGTTTGTACAGATGGAAGTCAGGGAAGAAACCCAAACAGGACAGAACCTGTAGGCAGGAGCTGATGTAGAGGTCATGGAGAAATGTTGCTCACTGGCTTGCTTCCCATAGCTTGCTCAGCCTGCTTTTTTATAGAACCCAGGACCATTTGCTTAGGATTGACATCATCCATAATGTACTGGGCCTTCCCTAATAAATAAGTAATTAACAAAATGCCCTACAGACATGCCTAGGGCTCATCTTATGAAGGCATTTCTTTTTTATTATTCTTTTATTTTGTTTTATTTTTCACTTCTTTTCAAACATATTGATTGCAGTTCTTTACCCTCCGCTCCTCCTAGTTCACTTAGTCCTTGCTCTCCCAGATCCATCCTCCTCTACTTCTCTTCAGAAAAGAGCAGACTTCCTAGGGATATCAGCCAAACATGACATAAGAAATCACAATAGGGACTAGATACAATCCCTTATATTAGAAATGGTAGACAAACCAGAAGGAGGAAAAGGTTCCCAAAAGAGTCAGAGAGATGCCCATTCCCACTGTTAGTAGTTCCACAAAGACACCAAGCTAGCAAATATAACATATAGACAGAAGACCTATCTCAGATCCAGGCAGGCTCTGTGGTTTCTGTTTCAGTCGAAAACTGGAAGCATTTTCTCAAAGAGGGAACCTTCTTTGCACATGACCTTCGTTTTGTCAAGTTGACATAATGCTATGCAGCAAAATCTCTGTTTTAACTGGTCTCATATTAATGAATAAAATCAACATACATAGTTTTGATTTTAATACACCATGAATAAATAATAATATTCATAATACATGATTGAAATCCATTATTGTAAAAAGTCTTATATCCTATAGGTTTTCAATTTTCTTTTTCTTTTGTAGGAGTGGAAACCTCACTATGCAGACATAGTTGACATTGAACTCAGAGAATTAAGCTCTGCCTCTCAAGTTCTCAGAGTAAAGGTGCATCACCACATGATGCTAGAGTTTCACATGATGCTAGAGTTTCAATTATTCTCATCCTCTTGGTTGCAACTCCTTCACGGGATCAGGTAAGACCATTGGAAAATAGAGATATTTACATGGCAATTCATAACAGTAGCAAAATTACAGTTACAAAATAGCACCTAAAATTATTTTATAATTGGAGGGTTAACACACCAAGAAGTATTGGATTAAAAGGCCACAGCATTAGGAATGTTGAGAAACACTGACATACTTTGTGGTTTGTAAATCACATGTTTGTACTATAATTACATAAATTTTTTTACATTACATATTTATATCAATAACACTTCAAAATAAAATCTTTACCAAATGTCATTTTGCAGAACATGGTATGAAGATGTCCTTTGATTAATGAATAGAGCCACTATTGTTAGATGTTGTCACTATTTATGAATCTACCCCTTCACTTACATGCCAGATGACACATTTGTTCAATTACAGCTCCCTCATTTCTAATTGTTTCTTGTCACATTGATTGATTGTTGTCAATTTCAAGCAGTCAGCAGCAATGCTTCATTTTTTCATGTCATAAAATTAGTGTATATTTACTGATTTTTTTAACCCACCATAAAAGAGCTGCATAGAAATCTTGCTATCCTGAGCCACCCACCCTCCAACTCTTATATGGGATACATTGCACATAATTTGAACTTCAGAGAACATGCCCTTCTTTTTTCCAAAGTTGGCTTCATATTGGACAGCAAGCACACTTTTAGTGAGTTGAAAAAATATACCCAGATTAAACACATCCATCTCTCTTATTTGTCGATTTTGTTTTCCTACTTGAACATTTTGGAAAGATTCTGAGTGAGCAATTTGGGGGTGCCTGGCTTGGGGTCAGGGGAAAAGACAACATGGAAACAGTAACTCAGCCTCAGGGAAAAGGTTTAAATTATTATGCAGGAAAATAGCTTAAATACTTTTTCCCCAGACCCTATCACAAGCCAGGCTTTGATTTGTTGGTATCATTGGCTTCTTGCAGTGATCTCTGCACTTCTAGCAGTGGTAGGTGTTTCCCTGGTACAGGAATGTTGTGTCTGGACTGACCCCAGGCCAACTTCAGGTTGGCTCATGTGGTAGTGCTTAGGAGCACAGGTTTTAAGGCAGTAGTCATCATCTGTTTGTACTGGCTGAGGCTAGACTTATCTCCAGACCTCTTAGAAGCTCATACATTCTACATATTCACCCATTTTTTCTTCCTTTTTTCCTTCCTTCCTTCCTTTCTTTCATTCTTTTTTCTTTTATTCTTTCTTTCTATTTATTTGTTATAGGCTATGCTTAGTGGGAACCAGGGTGATTTGTCCTGATCTGTTGATCACACCTCAGGAAGACTAAGCTTTTTGGACTGAACCTGTCTTAGATTGGCTTGCCAAACAAGCTCCTAGTCTTTCCTGGAAACAACAGTTTTTGTGTAGCATCAGTCCAGGTAGCAGGATTAAGTAGTAGCCTTTTGAATATCAACAAGCCACGCACCCATTATCTCTCTAGGAGGGCTTTGCTCTGGGTGCCTGAGAGTCATTAGAACCTGAAGAGTTGCCCGGTTGGCCACTCTTTGCTGGTGAATATACTGTAGGAAACACTTAAACAACAAAAGAATTACTCTGCCCAGCAATGTATATGTAAGGATCCAGGAGGGAACAGATAGCTTTTTAAGATTGTTTCATATGTAATTCTAAAATCTCTTTTGTCTGTAATTATTGTTGTCAATTGGGTCTGAGCCATAATGGTAATAGCATGAAAATAAGTAGCATTAATAAAATGAACCCAAATAACAACTGGTTCTCTCATTAATGTAGCTGTTTCTGGATATCCCTGCCAGCAAGCTGTTAGAAAGCAAACTTCTTGAGAATAGTCAAGAAAAATATCTATAGTAGAAGCACCAATTACTAAGAAGAAAAACAGTGATCAGACACAAACCAGAGTGGTTTTTCAACTAACTTTGTGAGTTGGTGGCACTCTTACTTTTTCCAAATCTGTATCTTGTTTCTCATGGCAGTAAGTCCCATTATGGAAACTATCACCTTTTAAAACTTCAGAGGATATATATAAAACAGTTGAATGGACTGTGTAAATCACAATTGCTCAAAATGGGATCACATCTAGATGTTAAGGGGTCTCTGCCATAAGATGTAATAGTTTTTGAGGCATCTATTAAAGTATACCTCCATAAGTCAAGTGTATAATTATAATTTTGAGTCCAAAAATAATAACTTTTATTAGGTTGTACTGGGAAACCCCGAAATGATTGGAAAGACAGTGCTGGTTGACAATGTTTGCAAAGAATGGGAAGATTCACCAAGTTAGAAATGTGTACATTTACACATTGAGCTAATAATGGACTAATTATTTTAAAGTGCTCAAATGAATTCTTAATATAGGAAGGAGGGTGAGTACTTCTAGGCCCAACATAGTTCCATTGGTGGAGGTTTCATGAAAATCTCCTGTGATCATCTTATATAATTTCACACAGGGGTCATTAGAAGAGGCCTTTAGGGTAAAACAAAGTACTCCTTCCATGGACCATGAAATCTTTACTCTCTGCACTATTGTTATTAGGTCTGTTAGAGGGAGTTTCAAGCTCACATTGGTAGTAAATGAACTTGGAAATGCAAGAGCCACAGGTAATAGAATGGGGGGCAATAATATTAATAAATCTTCAGTCAAAGTGGAGGGAAATACTACAGTAAGGAGAAAATGCATTACCCATCTGGGGCTTCCTTTACAGCCAGAGTTTCTTGATTTATTGCTGGATGAGCATCTCTGGAGGGTACCCATATTGATACTCTGGCACCCTGGGAAAAAACACCCTCACCTCTGGGTCAAAAGGGAGGCAGGTACTGCCATTGGAGGGAAATGGAATTTTTTGCTCTGACAAGTTCTATATCACAGATTCAATCCAACTTCATCAAAGCTGATGAAATCATTGTGAAATGGAACTTCTACCAGAGCCTGCTAGGTTCTCTTTTAGCTTCTGGTGATAACATCTTTACAAGAGCTCCTTAAGAGTTCTATTAACTCTTTCCACAATGGCTTGTCTCTGTTGGTTGTAAGGGATGCTTGTTGTGTGAGATATCTTCCATGATCCTATTAACGCTGTTTTGATACATAAGCATGGCCATTGTCAGTTTTAATGGCCCAGGGTACTCACATGACTAGCATAACTGACTTAATTGCCTTTACACTGTTGGATGCCTTTTCTTCAGACAATGCTAGTGCAAACATGAACCTAGAACAAGTGTCAATTATTACATGCACATGTCTCAAATTACCAAATTGAGCACAATGTGTCACATCCATCTTACCATATAGTATTAGATATCAAGCCTCGCTGGTTGACTCCCATTGTAAGGGCCCTAGGGGGGAGTGCACTAGTGGCACAGGTTCTGAATAGGTGTTTACACTGAGAAACTGACAACTCTGACAGTAACTGATGTAAATTTTGAGAGGATAAATGAAATTGTGCAATATTCTAGCTTATTCCAGGAAAGCAACTGTAGCTGTCAATATAGTGTTATCAGTTATTCATTTCCCTTAGCTAATATTCCTGGTAATTTGGAATGGAATGTAATATGAGACAAGTACTACGGCTGTGTTCTTTGTTTTAATCCATCTTGTATTGGAAGTATGGTATTTGGTATTGGCTGCAAGCATGAGGGTATGCTTTATTCTAGAAAATACCAATACTATAACAGCTTGGAAGCTAGAGATGCATGTGCAATAACATTTGAGGAGGGAACTGAATGAATGGAAATCTTAATTGGAAGAGATGAGAGCTCAGCTAAAATCTTATTTTTTGGTAAATGACTGCCAATTGTGCCAGTAAATCCAGTGATAATTTCCTAGAAGGAAACAGAGTCAGCACATAATGCCTGGGTATTCCTTAAAGGAAATAGAAGAATAAGATTATCTGGCTCTCTCCCATATATTATCTGAGCTAACATTTAGGCCTTCAGTCCCAAGTGGAATGTTTGGTCAAGTTTAAAAGGCATTTATGTAAGTCAGAATGGGCCTGACAAATCCACAGCAAGAAGCCAGACTGCCAAAGCCTCCCCCAAAATTCCTTAACTGTCCAGAGTATGATTGCTAGCAGGGGCAGCTCAGGCTTATGGAAGTGCAAGCTGACCAACGATAATATGATAAGCATCTTTTGTAATACATCCCTTGTTTCTGGAGTAAGCTCTATCCTTTCTGTGGGACACAAAGGACCCTTTAGAGATGAAAACAAATTTCTCATCTCCTGTTTTGGAATCTTTTAAGAGAGGAAACTTTCCTGACTTTTATTTAATTATTTATTATGTTCACAGTATATGGAAGAGGATACCAGATGTCATCACAAATGTTTGTGAGCAACCATGTGGTTGCTGGGAATTGAGCTCAGGATCTCTGGTAGAATAGTCAGTGCTCCTAACCTCTGAGCCATCTCTCCAATCAGCCTGACTTTTTTGGAATAACAAAAATGAAAGTACTGTGCTTGTTTGCCTTGGTCTGACAGCCAATTAATCTGAATAGGGTAGGACTTTTAATAATTTCTGACCTCAAGTGGACAGTGTCCCTTTGAACTGGGAAAACTTTTAGTGTGAAAAACGGAGTGTTTTAGTTTCTGTTAATATAGTAGCATCCACACACTGTTGACTGCCAGTCCCCTAATTGGCTGCCCAGCACAGGGAAAAGTATAGCCAATAAAAGTTTAAAAGCTGCCAGGGAAAAACTGTCTGTGAAAAGCTGTTGCTTCTGCGCAAGCTGCAAAAGTTCAGGGGTGGGTTCAAGCCTCCTCTTCTGAGCCAGGGAGTTCAAATTGCTGGAAGGATACTTCGAGGTAGGGGTAGCCACAAAAAGTGCAGGCTAGAAATAGCGTTTTTATCCACAGAATGTTTCCCATGTGTTCTAAGGAGACATACATAGGCCAAAACGGAAGCCCCACAGCAGAATTTTTCCAGCTCTCTCATCTTTAGGTTCACAATGTGTCTTGGTTGGGGGCCTTCTTATCAGGAAGCCAAATAAGGTTCCTGAATAGTTAGCCTTATGTGGAAATGGCCAGTGAACTTGAACAGGATATTTTTTCCCCTAATAACTTAAAGAGACAAACACAAACAGACAATCACTGGAAAAATTAAGGAAAGAGGAGCCTCAGTAGATAGAGATTACGGTGGATAGAAAACAAATATAAGCTGGGACATTACACAATTATCACAGAGGGACTGTAAACTTCGACTTCACACAGAGCTGAGAGGAAAGAAAATCAGGGTCGAGAATTGAGTAGGCAGTCTTTCATGCCTACAACATTGATGACAACAGCAAGTAATATTAAAAAGCCAAAATCCAGTGCAGCAATAGGAAAAAATGATCCCAAATGAGGCATAGTCAATACTGAAACCAAATACCCCATGTTTCTGGTGTCAAAAATGTTTGGGGCCTGATTTAGAGTCAGGAGTTGGGGTTATCTCTGTTCTCAATGTCTTGCTTTTCTCCTTGGAAGAGGGCCAAGATGGTACAGAAGCAACAACTCAGCCTCCAGGAACATGTTGAAGCAAGCATGTTCCCCAAGCCACGAGAATAGGCTTTGATTTCATGGTATCTCGGGGCTTCTGCTGGTGGCCTCAGGGCTTCCAGAGGTGATCTCTTACTGGTATAAGAATGCTGTGTCTTGACTCAAACCTCTTCTTGGCCCCAGGCTCAGACCCCAGGTTGGCTTATGTGGAAATGCTTAGGAGCACATGTTTTAAGGCACTAATTATCAACAGTTTGCACCAGCTGAGGCTGGATTGATCTCCAGGCCTCTTAGAAGCCCATACATTCTACAAGAAGTGCCTGTGCACATATGTGTGATGACTGCCTAGAGTGCAGACAGTTGATTGTTTATGCATGTTCATATGCATTTGATTTACGGATGTTTTTTATTTTGAATCCTTAAGACTTAAATTTTGGCCTGGGGTTGGTGACACACTCATTTAACCCCAATACTCAGGAGGCAGAGATAGGTAGATCTCTGTGAATTCTAGGTCAATCTGGTCTATAAATTTATTTCCAGAACATCTATTTTACAGAGAAACCTTGCAAAAAAAAGGAAAATTTCATTTGATGATTTTTGTACAATTAATTATCTGTACAAAAAAGTACATGCAGAGATTTTACAAGCAAGGACTAGGACAAACTCCAAGAATCCCAGGAAGAGAGGAAGAAAGTATTTTAAGAGCCAAGGGTATCAAGGTCATCACACCACAAGGGAACCCACAAAAACAACTAACCTGGGCTCATAGAAGTTGAGTCTCTTTACAGTACTTCTAGAAGTAGGATTGGGATCTGTCCCTGATGTTTTGGCAGGCTTTTTGAAACCTATTTTTCATATTGGTTGTCTACCATGGCTTAATAGGAGGGGTGGAGTTTAGTCGTATGTCAACTTGATATGGCATCTTTGTTGACCCTCATGTTGCTCCTTTCAGAACAGAAACAGAAGAAGAGTGGATTGGTGGGATGAAACCAAAAGGAGGTGGGGAAAGAGGGTGGAAAGAAGTAGGAAAGAGAATCTGGAGTAGGTTGTAAAATAAATGATTAAATTTAATTAATAAAAGAGTATCTACCATCTCTTTCATTGCCCTAATGTATTCTGGCTTCATCTACAAAATATGACTATGCCTTTTAGAATTGATAGGGATTCTAACATTTAAAAGGCTCAAAATGTTTCTGCTTGTACATTTGGGAGTTGAGTAAAGTTTGTTGTTTTACTGCTGGTCACAAGCTAAGAGATATGAGTCAATGGGAATATTTGAAAAGATCCACATTTTATATTAGAAATTTAGCACAGGTAAAAACGTTATTTGAATCATATTTCAAAATTTATTTTAAAATTTTATAATTACCTCTAAAGTATTTTATAGGTCTTATGACAAAAATAATAGTATTCATTAAAAGGGAAGTAATAAAGTAATTAAAAATTAAATGAAAAATATATACTATCTTTAGTAAGCTATAGAATGAACTGCATATGCATCTGATTCTTGTAGAATATGGTCTATAATTTCAAAAAAGAAATAATGAAACTTCAAAAGAATAATAATATCTAATGTTCTTAGGCTACCAAAACTCAATGCTATAGCAGGAAATCATACATTTTTTTTACATCAAGAAGGTTTTTAAGTGAAATAGAAATATAAGATGTAAAAACTAAATTTATCACTATTTTACCAGAGAGCCTACCTTGCCAGCTGAGTTGTTACTGTAGCTCAAAAAGTTCACAGGTGAAGCTTAAAATTGTTTTTCTCATGAATGTCATAGGAATAACCAAGCACTTTCTGACTGAATGTAAGTGCCATTCCACCAGATGGAACATATACATTAAATGGCTAAAAAGGCCAAAAACAATAAAAAAATGTATTTCAAAAAAAAGGCCAAAAATCTGTGGCTAGAAAGTTTGTAAGTCCTAACAGAGAACCCAAATACTATCATTTTTCTAAATACACACACACACACACACACACACACACACACACACACACACACTCTGAATGCCTTATTGCTATAACTATAACTATAAATCAGAACATATTCAACACTCATGTAAAAAAGTTTCTTCTTGAAATAAGTAGAAAGTAGCAGACACCCACAACTGATCTTCAAATGATAATAAACAGGAGTGCTCAGCCCTATGTGGGAAATACATATTATATACCCCATGTCTCAGAGATCTTTGAAAAAGAGGGGTGGATACAAGGTTTGCAAAGACAGCCATGGTAATCTACTCCAAGAAAACACTGTTTGCTGGATATAATAGAATATTAAATACATGAACATTAAATACATGAAATACATGAACTGATTGTAACTACATGCAGAAGACACACACTCAAGCCAGACAGAACCCCAGCATTTAAGGAAGGAATGGAGAAGGAGAAACATTTATATGAATTTCAGTTACTAGCTCAGAAGGTAGCTGTTAGAATTTGATATTTGATAGAAGAGGGAGAGTCAGTTTTCTAATGGTAAGTCAACCACCATATCCAAGATCACTTGTAGATACAAATTGGACTTGGTAGAAAAAAATAAATGAATAAAAAGAAAGAAAGATAAAACACCAAGATAGAAAGAGAGAAAAGGGAAAGAAAGAGAGAAAGAAAAGAAGAAAGAAAATGGAGAGAGGGAGGGAAGGATGGGGAGAAAGGAAGAGATGGAAGGAAGGAAGGCAGTAAAGAAGGAAGAAAGAAAGGAAACAAAAGAGAAGAGAATTGAAAATTGAGCAGGCACAGGATTTAAAAGGATCTAGAAAAGGTTAAGTAGTGATGGGGAGAGGGTGGAGCTAAAAACACTTGGTGGAAATTAATATGATAAAGAATATTCAATTAAATTTGTAATGATTTAGTATAAATACACTTTTTAAATTTAGAATTGTTTTTCTCTGATTAAAAATATAAATGATGGTATAAGCCTATACACTTCAATAGTATGATATTTGGGTCTAGAAATTTTTCGCTAATGACTGGTATTAGAGATAGAAAAATTCAGGATACAGGAAGAACTTTTTTTTAAACATATAGATAGCCTACACTTTTCGATGAAAATGCTGAAATGTGAGAGAGTGAGTTTCCTTTCACTTTACTTTTCCTGTCATCTAAGTGGGGCTTCCCAATAACAAATACATTTCTAGTGAGCAAATCTAGTTGCTCATTTATTCATATCCCAATACAATATATATTTTTATGTGGTAACAACATCACTGAGAACTGGTATCATTTTTTATTGTTTTTTATCAAGGCATAATTTATATAGGAACATTTTGGGGTATTTATGTATTCTAAGACAGAGATTTTCTCTGTATTCTTGGCTGTCTTGTAACTCATTCTGTAGACCAGGTTGACCTCAAACTCAGAGATATGACTGCCTATGTCTCCCACGTACTGTAATTAAACACATGCTAAGTCACTACTGCCCAGCTGGGTAACAACCATTTTATAAACTTTTTCCTAAATATATATTTATATATTTTCCAGAATATATATGTATACACACACATATATATTCATACTCCTTTTCATCATCTGAATTGATCAGAAATAGAAAGCGTCAGGTATGCATATAATAGATACATAATGAGATAGAAAGATAATAAATGAGATAAACTGATGATAACAGAGATAAAAATATATAATACTATGATACATAATTATAGTTTATAACTGAGAGATGTAAGATATATAGATAGAAGATAGAAAAAGAAAAATAGACTGATAGATACAAGGTAGATAGGTACATAACAGGAAGATAATGTATAGATAGATGACTGATAAAAGATTACAATAAGATTTTGTAACATGATGACAGATAGTAAGCTACTTGATTAACATCTCTTGTTAGTTGTATAATTTGGATTATTGACATAGTAATGTCAAATATATTAAGTATTTGAGAAACAAAGAAAAGCAAATTTCTATATTGGATATAAATAGAGGCTTACTTTAGTATATCAGAGGTGAGAATTTTTTTTTTTATTTTTAGAATAAAGTCTTATTTTTTAGTCCATGTATCCCCTTGTTCAAACTCCCCTCTCCCTCCTGACCCCTGCTGATCACTCTTTCTTCTCCCCACCTCCTAATCTCCTCCCCAGAAAGGTCAGAGGGCCCAAGGTGGAATAGTTTAGTATTTACTCCAGGCAAGTCCGATTTCCTCATCTTAATATCAAGATTGGGTTAGGTGTTCCTCATGAGGGAATGGGCTCCAAGGTGCCAGTCCAAGGTACTTCAGATCTCAAGTTGATCAGTGATTGCGATTTGTAGCTTGGGTGTTCTTTGCTTTTCGTTTAAAGTCCACTAATGAGTGAGTACATCCTCTACTTATCTTTCCGGGTTTGTGATACCTCACTCAAGAGGATATTCTCCAAATCCATCCATTTGCCTGTGAATTTTAGGATATCATTTTTTTCTTACTGCTGTGTAGTACTCCATTTTGTAGATGTAGCAATTTGATAATCCATTCCTCAGTTGAGGGGCATTTAGGTTGTTTCCAAGTTCTTGCTATTACGAATACTGCTGCTATGAATGTAGTATTTGTGTGAGAGAACGGCAAAGAATGCATGATAGTTGTTATATGGCGAGTACAGAAGAGGGAAAATAAATAATTTAAGATCTCAAATAAATATTAAAAGTGAAAAACAAAAGCATCACAATTGGACACATGTTTTCAGTATACAAAAGGTGAAATAAAATTTGGACGTGATTAAAAATAAACAAATAATTACATCAGAAAGAAAAAGAATATAGTTGAGCTTCATTTAATTTTGTTAGATGGTACCTGTCCAGAAAGCTGTCCATTTCTTCTAGATTTTTCCATTTTTGTGGAATACAGATTTTCAAAATATGATCTGATATTTCTCTGGATTTCCTGGGGGGGTCTGTTGTTATGTCCCCCTTTTCATGCTTTTGGGGTGCAAATGTGCATCTTTAGGGTGCACAATAATGGTATTGCTAGATCCTTGGGGAGATTGATTCCCAGTTTTCTGAGAAACAGCCATATTGCATTCCAGAGTGGCTGAACAAGCTTATACCCACACCAACAATGGAGGAGTGTTCCCCTTGCTCTACAACCTCTCCACCATAGGCTGTCATCTGCGTTTTTTATCTTAGCCATTCTGACAGGTATAAGGTGATATCTCAAAGTTGTTTTGATTTGCATTTCTCTGATAGCTAAAGATGTCGAACACTTTTTCAAGTGCCTTTCAGCCTTTTGTAATTCTTCTGCTGAGAATTCCCGTTTTTGTTTTGAACCTCATTTCTCATTTGAGTTATTTAGGGCTTTGGGCTCTAGTTTCTTGAGTTTTCTATATATTTTAGAGATCAATAGAGGTCAGAGGGTTTATGCATAAAATTTATTTAGAACTTTGACTAGAATTCCTTTCTGTGCTTTTCGTTTAAAGTCCACTAATGAGTGAGTACATCCTCTACTTATCTTTCCGGGTTTGTTTCTTAAACTGTGACATGTAATTTGGAAAATTTATTTTAAAGGCATTACTTAACAACCACTTTTTTGCATCTTTATTTTATTATTATAAATAAAGTCACATTTTCTATATGTGTATATCCTTGTTTAAGGTCCCTTCTGCCTCCCACCTCCTCCAGTCACACTCTCTTCTTCACATCTCCCCATCTCCACCCCAGCAAGGGCAGGAGGTCCCAAGATCCCAATGTCCCAATATGAACAACTGCATTTTTAAAGATGAAGATAATCAGATGATTTAGAGAAGGAAAATTAAAAGATAAAACTAAGAAAAATTAAGCAAATCCCTTCATAATTCAGAACTCTTTAATTAGCATGTCAGGATACCTTTAAGTTAACACATTAATAAAATTTAATTATGACTAAAGATTATAAAGGCTCCTTAATAATGCTTTTTTAAACTGCTTCATAATTCAACCTTGTTAATATCTAATAAAATAAATTAAGGTCAGTAAATTTAAAACAAAATTGAACAAGGGAATAATTAAGCTAACAAGAGATCAATAGTATCATGATTTTGTATACTAAGATCAAGCTAGAAAATTACAAGGCATCAGAGAATTGCATCATTTGGCATCTTATTGTATTCACAGTATACAAATTACTTTGAAATTTTAGAATTTCAAGAAGCAGGACATGATTTGCTTTTTTTGGAATAAAAATTATTGGAAACAGGAGCTGGGTATACAGAGTTGTATATGAAAAGCATTACAAGGTGAAACTTATGTTGTGAGAGAAAGAATTTTCAATCATACTAAAGAAAACAAAGGGAGAGAATCATGTGAAAAAATCAGCTCATTTTTAAAATGTGGGAAATAAAATTTATTTTATTTTTTAGAATTAATTTTAAAACTCTGAAATAATAACCAAGAGCCTTTTTATGAATATTAAGACAATATCTACCCAGCTTAGATATTTACCACATCTCACCATCAATCCCAGGGCATACTCAGTCCTCAAACTACAGCTCAGAGGAGGAATCAAAGTGTCCCTAGATACAATATGGGTGAGAAGGAGAATGTGTTAAGAATTCTAAGAGTCACTACAGAAAAATCAGTGTCAGATAGAATTGAGGCTTTATAGTTAGAAAGTGTGAGAAAGAGAATAAAGCCACAAACACATTTATAAAACAAGCATTCAAATAAAATAAAACTGTATAATACTTTTATTATTCATAGATTCAAAATAAACAGTAAAATTATTTGTATTAGAATAGAAATTTAATGTGAGTTAAAAAAAAAAACCCAACTTTTTCTGGGAGAGTGATCACCAGTTTTCTGAGAAACCGCCATTCTGCATTCCACAGTGGCTCAACAAGCTTACACTCCCACCAATAATGGAGGAGTGTTACTCTTGCTTTGCATCCTCTCCAGCATAGGCTGTCATCTGTGTTTTCAGTCTTAGCCATTCTGACATGTGAAAGGTGGTATCTCAACGTTGGTTTGGTTTGCATTTCTCTGATGGCTAAAGATGTTGAGCACTTTTTCAAGTGCCTTCTGATGTTTGTAATTCTTCTGCTGAGAATTCCCTTTTTAGTTCTGAACCCCAGTTTTTGATTGGGTTATTCAAGCTTTTGGGCTCTAGTTTCTTGAGTTCTCCATATATTTTAGAGAGCAGTCATAAACTCAGAAAGATAAACAGGGGATGTACTCACTCATTAGTGGACTTTAAACAAAAGCACAGCATACTCAAGCTGCAAACTACAACCTCTGTATAGCTTGGGATCTGAAGCACCTTGTATAGGCACCTTGGAACCATTCCCTCTAGAGGAACACCTAACTCAGTCTTGATGTAGGGGTGAGGAAAGCAGATTTGCCTGGAGTAGATGCTGAACTAAGCCACCTTGGGATCTTGGGACCTCCTACCCTTACTTGGGAGGAGATAAGGAGAAGGAGATAAGGAGAGGAAAAGAGAGAGTGACTGGGAGAGACAGGAGGGAGAAGGGAGTTTGAACAAGGGCATACTTGGCTAAAAAAATGAGACTTTATTCATAGTAAAAAAGAAAATAGATTTAAAAACTTGTTTTTAAGAAATTGTAATATGCTGAAATGCAGAAATAGAAAAAAATAAACAGGAAAAAACACAGTTATTTGCTAATTCATCTAAAGAGACCAAGTTGTTGCATAGAAAAAAAAAATGATCTCAAATGTTTTCAACCAACAACTAAGAAAAAAAAGAAGAAAAAATAAACAGAAGGTATTATTTCAATATCCCAAAGTCATCAAGAGGGCTGTCAGAGAGAGGAATGCCTGACATCCTAATCTAACAAAAGAAATGCCTCAGGAGAACAGCTCTGAGTTCATCTGCTGTCAAGAAGTCATCTTCTAGATTAGGATGTCTACTCAGAGAGATAAATTTAAATAGTGTGTTTTGATGATTATTTTTGGCTCTCAGCTTGCTTGACTACAGCTGGGATAAACTAAAACCAAAATGGCTGGGCATAATTTATGGAATTTTTTTCCCTTAATTAAATCATTTGAAGTGGAAAGATCCACTCCTCATCCTGATCATGTATATGGGAAGATACATATTTAATCCTGAACTTCTGAGATTGGAAGATTCACCTTTAATCTGGGCCACACCTTATGTTTGCAGCCTATATAAAGAACATTGAAAAAGTAAGGACTCTCTCTTTTTTGAGTGTTCTTATTCTAGCTGGCAAGTAAATTCCCTTACAGGCAATAGCCTCTTTCTTTAGGTCTTCAGTGTATACGGAAGATCACCAGAGACACAAAGTCTAGTGGATTGAACAACTATTGGACTTTAGAACTTCCATTGTGTTGGCAGAGGTAGACATTTATTGCTGAGTTAGCTGGAATACAACCTGTAGGCCATTAAATCCCATATGCATATATATAGTACTATACTATATAAATTGTTTCATAAATATTATATGTATATTATGATTCTTTAGAGAATCCCAATACATTCAACTTATGATGAAATAATTATTTAAAACATGGTAAGCTTAAGATTATAGATAGATAAACTCAGCTATTTCATTCATGTTCTGGATTTTGGTCACAGATTTGGGTTATTTAATTTTCACGTGTTAATGCTATTTACAACTTTTCAAATCTTTACAATGAAACAGTTTTCTCCTAAAATATTATAAAAATTAATTATTATAATTACTTAATAATTTGTATAAAATGTGCTAGCAATTTATATAATAAATTAACATGAATCTAATCTGGTGATAGGGATGTTTTTATTGTTTTCTTCAATTTTAAATCAAAAATAGATAGATTCAAAAGTTAATGAGAGATTATTTAAATGAAGTGTCTTCAGATGAACTTTCTTGAATCCCATTTTACTGATAAGGTTTCCAGGCACTTGGAAACATAAAATAAGGGTAAAATATTGGTCCACACATCCAATGATCATTTAGTCACAACTGTAAGTGTAAGCTATGAATTGAGCACTGTTTCAGAAAGTGCTAGAAGTACAGTTTTTGTAGCTGAGAACAGAAAACTGAGTGCTGACTGCCTATGAGGAGTTTGTGCTAAAGTGCTTGGGCAATAGTGCAGAATCAATGTGCTTGAGTTTGATTGCCAGCCCAGGGAGAGCCCCTGGTTCAAAATCACGGGAGACAACAACAGGAAAACTAGACCAATGATTGATGTTGGTCATCATCATGCACACATTGAGTGAGAAAATATGGAGGAAAGAGGAGGATTAGGAGGAAGAGGATGGGGAGGAGGAGAAAGAGGAGGAGGAAAGAATTTTAAACCACAATCAGAAATAAAGATTACTTATAACTTTAAATAAGTAAATAAGCTAAAAATTATAGATAATAAATTATAATTATGGTGGTGAATAAAGTAGTAAATACTTTCTTTTTAAATATACTATAAATTCTATAATAAAGCTAACAATTTATTCTTTACCAAGTAGCAGTGTCGTGCTCAGGATTCTAAACTACTGAAATTGAGTAGGTAGTCATTCTCTGCAAACAACAGGCTCACTCTGTCTTTGTCACCAGAAGCAGAGGAGCCAGAATTGCACTATGATTTTATGATTAAAGTACAATATTTTAAATTAAGTATTTCTAATATTTCTTAACATTTTTAAATTAAATTAATATATGTATATGATATTTATAAAAGTAATTTTGTGATTGACATTACCAACATGACTCAAATTATTTTCAAATTATTATTTGTGATATTATAATATAGTCACATCATTTACTACTTCCTATTCTTCCTTTCTATAGTATAAAGGAAGTATATAGAAGAAGTATACATATTTTTTGGTTTCACCAAAGATCTTCCTTCCTTTCTCCCTTCCTCCTCCTGTTCCCTTTGCCTTCTCCTTCCCCTCTTTTTTCCTCCTCCTTTCTCTGACTCTGTGTTTCTGTCTGTGGCTGTCTCTGTCTTTGTATATTTCAACATATTATATTAACGCTTATGTGCCACCACATTCCCTCTTGAATTTTGTAACTGTGACTTTATTCACTAACTTAATTTTATTTGTATTTGTCATGTAAATCCTGGTGGCAAATTAATGATGATCAAAACAATGGAACAACTGAGTTACATGACAGGCAGCTACCTTGCTGTGGTGAAGTAAATCCTCCCAACATTAACATTTCAATTTTCAGGTTATTCTTCTCCAATGGTCTGTGAATTTAAATGTCTATCTGATTTGAGCACATGTGCTTGGTGATTTTTCTTCTTTAAAAATACTGTCCCTCATGTTCCTACATGTTAGGCATATGAAGTCAATGATAGTCCTAATGGAATGAAATATGTGAGAAGGGTCCTATTCTGATATATAGTGCTATTGACTATGAGGTTCACTGTTAATAAACAAAGAGCCTAAATTTAATAAGGTGTCTCTAAAGAGAAGCATGTACAAAATGAGTTTATTCAAGATAATCATCTGACCACAGACATAATCTATTTTTGCTAAGAGAAAAGTTATGTATAAACTTACTAATTCCACATGATAACATTGTCATTTCATCATTACCTAGTGTGAATAGTATTTATTGACTATATTTTGGAACTAGAAATGATCAACATATATGTATAATAACATGACTAAACACTTGGGAAAGTCTGACAAAGGGTTAATATATATATATATGTATACATACTTGTATTATATACACACATATATATCTGTACATATAAACCCTTGACACACAAGCCCTTTATAAAAAGTAACAAAGTCATAAATTCATAATAAAAGAATATAGTAAAACACTTATGAAATATGGATAGGACATTTCAATTTAAAGCATCATAAAAGATTTGATATGAATTTATTTATACCCCTGTAAAGAAGATTACAGGGCTTTGTGAAACTATGATACCTGGAGGCATTGGTGTAGAGTTTTATTTTAAGAACGACAAAAATGAAATTATGATTTTTTAAAAAAATTGTAAAACATCTCTGGTGCTTCAAATTGAAGTGGTTTATTTTGAAGTACAAAAGAACCCCACCAACCTAAGCATTCCTGAACAGCAGGAATCAATCTAGGATCTCAAAATACATGATTTAAAAATACACTAGGGAAGTAGATATGTTACAAAACAGCATAGAGTTGTTAAAAACATATGCATAAAATATAACTGAATGCTGTACACAGGAATGAGTGAGCTTATACAGTTATAGTTATTTGAATATTGAAATAGTATTAAAACCCCATTTTAGTGAAATGATACCCATTTAACTAATAAAGGTAAATGTACATATGAAAAAGATCAAACAATTTATTTGAATATTGAAATAGTATTAAAACCCCATTTTAGTGAAATGATACCCATTTAATAAGTACTAGTAAAGGTAAATGTACGTATGAGAAAGATCAAACAATATTCCTATACTTAATGCTACATAAAACCAACTCAAAATATTTCAAACAGCATTTGAAGTTATCAGAAAGCAAAATTAGCTCTTAGGTTCTAGAAGTAACATTGTGAATGAGACTCAAATGGCATAGGAAACAAAATAATAAATTAACAAATGGCATGATGACAAACTATGAAGTTCTATATATTGTTCAAAAATAATATGCAACTGTCTCAAGATTCTGATATCCCATTAATGAGTTTGAATTCATATGTGAAAAGAAGTAGGAAGCATATGAAACAGACATAACTGCTTATTTTTATTATGACCCTGTAATACAGAGAGAGAGAGACAGAGACGAGACAGAGACAGAGAGAGACAGAAAGTGAGAGAGAGAGAGCAGATAGGCAGGTAATTAGAATGTGATTCTATGTTTTGATTATTTAATTATTACTCAACTATTAGGAATGAAATTTTCTCTCTCCAGTTCTGGGATTCCTCACTCAGAATGGTTATTTTATGGTTCTGTCCATTTAAGTGCAAATTATCAATCTGTTCCCAAGACTGTAGGCTATACTTCACAGACAGACAGCTAGGCTACATTGCTGAAGTCAACACTTAAAACAGAACTCATAGAACAAAGAGGAGTAGGTGTATATAGAGATGGTACTCATATATGTTAGCCTGCTTGATTCAAGAAGTCTCTCTGCTATACATACTACCAAAGAAGAAGTATTGGCACCAACCAATCCACAAGACCTGTAATCTACAATGCTGCCTCAACTTTAAATTATGCTGGTGCAAAGAAAGAACAAAGTTTGTGGGAGTAAGCAATCAATTTGATGTGACTAAAGGTTTTCTCCATGAAATAGAACCTATACCTAATATTGTTTGCATGAACAAAAAATTATAACTAGAAATCCTAGGGACCTAAACTAAAACCAAATACTACTGTTCCAAAAATAAAACAATGTGTACTAATGTGACTCCTAATGATACTCAGCTATACTCATAGACGAATGACTTATTTGGCCATCATCAGGGAAGATTCTTACTGTAGCAGATAAGAAGATAAAGGGACTAGTGAGATTGAGAGGGTACATTGATGAGTAATTTTAGTTGCATCTTGATATCCATTCATAACCAAGGAAATATTTGTATGTATTTTCTCATAATATGGAGGTAGCATGTGCCACAAAGCAGGTACACTGTTCTGAAGACAAATTTTGGGAATTGCATTTTTCTTTCTAATTTTAAATGACTCCAAGGATACGTCTCTGGTCATGGATGCTCAGAACACAGCACTTTGAACCATCCTCCTGGCTCTTTTTCTTTCAAGCTGGTTTAGCTCTAGTTTATGATTAGTAGGTTGTTCTTGTTTAAGAAACATATGTAAAGACAGATTTAATAATTGGATATTAGTGATAACAAGCAAGTGCTTCAAATGACTTAAAGGATTGACAGAGCATAGTGAGCCAATACACCAAATAAATGGTGATTATTTAATTTATATAATTATTATAGTTGTAAGGCCTTCAAAGTATTTTTAGAACAGAATCTTTGCAAAATAGGAAAGCACTGCCATTTTACTTTGCAACAAGCAATTTACTTGATCAAATGTTTTTATCCTTTCTGTCCTCTTTTCCATTTAAGTTGATGAATCATCTTATAAAACACAAGAGACAATGCCATTCTTTTAAAAGCAGATGGTCATTGTCTATTACTAACTGAGAATGTGCCAGGCCAGTGCAGCAAGCTAGGCAGTATACTCTTTAAACAGGCATTGGGATTTCAGAAGGTATATCACAAAAAGACTGTCAGTGAATTCACTTCTGTAGATGAGTCTGATAAAATTTCAAAATATCAGCATTAAGGAATAGCTAAAATTTATTCAGATTTCTTAAAACCATTGTTCAAAAAAGCTAAAACATTAATCATATTTTAAATCTGCATTGTGTCTAAGAGCACCGAAATACCTATGCATGAACTTTCACTATCATAAACATGTGATTTAGAAAGTTATACTTCAAATCAAATTTGGTTTGATATAATTAAAAAGGCAGCTTATGAAGCCATGTAAACGGAAGCTAGAATCACCACATGAATAAAAGCAAGAAAAATAAGTATAAACATTGCTTAATGTTTTTTATCTTTCTAAGAGAAATAGGAGTAATAGTCTTGATGGAATTATGAAAGGTCTAACAGTGTATCCCAAGTGCAAGTAACAGTAAGCCTGTCACTACTCATAGCACAGATCACCACACTTTTAGGTCAGAGACAAAAGCCTGGACTTATGAACTATGAAAGAGTATTGTTAACATTTCCTTTGGGCCTTCTAAGACACTGTGGCAAAGCACAGGTTCATCACAGCAAATACCTATTATGTGATAAGCTATCATATTGGTAACAATGAGTTTGATAGTGGCAAGGAAACATGAACTTATTCTATTTCTCATTGTTTATCTCACACAAACCAAAAATCTAGGAAACATATTTCTTGTATGCTCAATGTTTTTAATGTTTTAATTAAAAAGGATAGATATTATTAGTACTGTAAGTGAAAAATGGGGTGTCTTTTGAATAGATAAATAAGCTTTAAGCTTAAGATTAAACTGAATATATATTTATGCTTTATAATTTTCCAAGCTGTTTTGTATATCCTATCTAATTTTAAACTATATGGTAGGTTAAAAGAATGTACATGGAAAACTTCTAGAAACTCAGTAACTCTCTCTTCTTCCTTTCATTATGTTCCCCTCTAAGTTTAGCTCTCATCCTAATTTTTTAATGCATTTTATTTTTATTAAGTTGATTTATTTGTGTCCAGGGAGGACATGTATGCATGTAGGCCAAGAGATAAGTTTCAGGAGTCAGTTCCCTTAGGTTTTGAGGATTAAACTAATTTTATCAGGCTTTACAAGCAGCATCTTTACCTGCTCACCAATACCATCTCACCAGTGCCATTAATCATACTATTTCTAAGGGATGTTTCAGATAGTTTCAGCTTCACTCTACCAGTTTTACCCACTTCACACTCTCCAAAGTGCTTCCAGAATGTTCTTCTAAGATTGAAAATTTATCGTAACACCCAGCTTTAAATCTTTCAGTGACTTATTCTCATAAGCAGGGAAAGGTTGAGTATAATTTGTTGCCTGTCTTCTTTATATTTCTTTTCCCATTATACCTCCCTCATCTCACTACACCTTTGATTATTTATAGATGTTTGAAAATGACCTTCTCCCTTACTCCCCTGGGACTCTATGTAAGACTTTGGTTATCTAGCACAACTTTCGCCCAGATTTTGCACTTGGTTAAATACTTGTTTTCAAATACTCAATTCAAGAGTCTTCAAGTTAAGAATTTTTTTGGAGGTCCTTATACAGAATGGGTTCACTCTTTCTTATTTTGCAAAAGGCAGCTACTATATCTTTATAATCACTTATTTAGTTCTTATAAAAAGCTACATTGCATTTTCAAGGAACTACCAGAAATATATACATTTCTGTCATTTACAGATATCCAGTATTGACATCTGTATATAGCATTCCATGCTCATTGCAGGAAATTGATTGGATAATCTATTTATAAAAGAGTCGCCCTGGGTTGAAATTACAGATATCTACTTGATTTTATTTTATTTTGCAGTAATAAAACATTCCATTAAATGGAAATGAATGTCAAACAAATAGGTTTTCTAAGGCTATTCTTTTAATTTCTTAGCTTCTTTTTGTCATTTGCGCCAACTCTTCTTACTAGGGAGCTGCTCGATAGGCATGGAATTGAGAAACAACTTTATTTTATATGATTTGATATTCAATGGTGTAATTACTTTTATGTGTGTGTTTTATTTATACCTTCTTAAAGATGGATTTACAACTGTGAAACTTGCCAGAATCCACATAAGTTATGAGAATCAATTACAGTTCATCATGGTTGTAGCAAAATTACTGAACAAACTGAGCTATCTTCTAAGCCCCATTACATTTATTTATGAAAGATTCACAATATAATGATAAGAATAGCCAAAAACTTAGAATCCAACTGCATGTACTTTCCAGGTACCCAGAAATTATTAGCCCACTATTGGCACCTGGGAGAGGGTCCATCTCAAGCACAACAGGGCTAAAAGGGGAATCTACAGAATCAAGGTACGGGGATTTTTTATTTGAGAAAATTAGTGGAAAAAAAAAAAAGAAACACTAACACACTCTCTTAATGGTTTGCTTAAGACCTTTTCTTTATTCTTCTTTTTAATTCTAATTCTGTATTCTCTTTTCTTTACCAAGATATACCCAGTCTGTCTCTCTTGATATTTTCCTCAAATTTTTTTATTCTTGATGAATTCCTTCTAATTCTTTCTATTTCCCTGCTTCCGTATTTTTCTTTTGTAGCTGATATACCCTAACAAAATCCTTCACTCAATATAGAAATTACAATGTGTTTTTTATTATATTTTAAGTGGATTATTACAATAAATACAAGTATATAACAGCATGTT
This sequence comes from Sigmodon hispidus, assembly GCA_004025045.1. NCBI lineage: Eukaryota > Metazoa > Chordata > Mammalia > Rodentia > Cricetidae > Sigmodon > Sigmodon hispidus. The sequence goes on from PVIH01000955.1 coordinate 165,492, forward strand.
ACCTAAATCTCTTACATGAATAAACACTTTACATTTTTCCAGTAAAAGGCAAGTTGTCTCAAGAACCTACATACATTCATACCCAAGCAAATTCTTGTAGATTTACAGCATAAGCAAGCAAAGTATTCTTCTCAGTCAGTTCTTTCACTGGCAGGCTGCATTTTAAAATTATAAAGAAAGGCAAGTCTATTTATTATTATCTTGAAAGGTAATCTTATAAGAAAATTCAAAAGAATTACAAACCTAAACCTTTATGAAAGGTTCATGAAAAACAGTCAGTCAGCTCTACTTTAAATCTTCAGTGTATATACACACTCATCAATAGTTTTTGGTTTTTTTTTTT